>CM069867.1:44538944-44728944 GCA_036172795.1 Pelodytes ibericus
GTAATTTACATCGTTCGGTGTATTGAAAGTCAATAGTATTACACGTATTCTATAAAACGAACAAATAAAACGAAACGAAAGAAAATAATGAACGAATTTCGTTTGAAATGAATGCAGTAATGAACGAAATTCGTTTTAGACGAAATAAATAACATTTTCGTCCGGATGGACGAAAACAAAACGAAAAATTTAGTTTTGCACATGTCTACTGAATATAGATGATTTAGACTTCCCTCTTTCCCAAACATGGCCCGTCATGAATGGATACTTGATTAACATGACCTGGAGATGATTGACATGTCAGTTGACTGACTGCAAATCCATGTGGCTCTGGAAAGTGCAGCAATGAGGTTTCTGTTGCTGGGTTCCATGAAGGGTTAAACATCTTGTAACATATTGTTCACAGCAGCTGAAGTTTAGGTTTCAAACTGGACTATGGATTCTATGATGCTCGGCTAACAAGAGACTCATTGCTCCATAGTTCAAAGCAGCTGATGTTCCAAAGATTGTCCATACCTGCACCACTGTAACATTGACTGTGCTGCACTCTGAAGCATGCTGAACACCAATCAATGTACAATTTCTTTTAGTTGTGCTAATGACATCAATAAGTTGTCTGCTCAACCATAACCTGCAAACCTTCAAGATTAGCTTGAATTTATAGAAGAGCTCCATGAAGATCTCTGATGCTAAGCCAATGAACTGCACCAAAAATCAGAAGTCAGGGATGGAGAAGGTAGACCTACTGAAAATTAATGAAGCAGTGGAGAATGGTGGAAAAGTGGGGGAACTGATGGAGCGTCATGCAATGCTTTATCCATAGCAGTTGGGATGCCCAAGGTTTTCTATGTATTACAGCTTCCACGATGCTCAACCAGTTATAATACTCTTGGGACGCTTAGTTCACAGCAGAAGGAGTGCCAATTTAGCTATAGACAATGAATACAATGATGGCAAGTTGTTTGAGAGAACGTAGCTTCTGGGATCTATAATGCTTAGCCATCATTGCCCCATAGTGACGTATTGTTTCCTGGTGCTTTAGTGGGAGTGAGATATTTTGCAATATTTACCATGCCGTGGAGGCCACAAGCGGGTTATAGCCATGGCATGTAACCAGAGATTACCCTCACTGTAATCTATTGATCAGTTACTATAGATCACACTGTACAGGTTGGCCTCCTTTTTTTTTTTCTTCCTTTAAATTTTGCAGAATTACAAAAAGATCAATAAATACATTGCATATCAAAAATCCAGTTCATGCTCCAAGCACATCAATAAAAACCTTTTTAAATGTTTTGGTGGTGCTTCGAAGTTGTATCTACATATTTATTCTCAGCTTCTTTTCACCGTATATTACTTACAGGAACCTGAACCGTTTGTTTGTATCCAGTTATTTTCATCAAAGCTGAAACATGGCAGCTGAAAACTCCCTGGTTTTGTGGAACATCAAAAACCCTGTTGAAGAAAAATGGGCACCTCTTTGTCAAGCAAAGCAGACAGGATGTTTGTTAGGTGTAAGTGGTATGTGTAAGATTATAGTCATAACTGTACATTAATCCTTCCATAAATGAATGCTGGGCTGAGATTTAATTCAACTTACTAAATACTTTGGATACATATGTGAAAGAAGATTGTCTTTTAGGAATGACATCAGGTCTTGAGCCAATCATCACAGAAGTTCAGGATAATTAATTTTAATTTACTAATTAATAATTTTCTACTAAACTTGGTAGTTCATAATTTTTTCTGTTGGGAATACAAGCTCTTCTTTGTTTGTATTTTTAAATATTCTTTTTAAAACCTTTAACAGTGTTGGTGAATTCAGAAAAAGGAGCTAAAAAGTTTTTTTTGTTCAACTCTAAATTTCTATTTCTCCTGACAAATATATAGTAGTGTTGACATAGGAAATAATATGTAGTTTCTTTCTTCAGTAAAGGCTCCTTATGGCATTTATAAAAGAAAGCCTTACGGGCAGAAGAAAAAACAAACACAAAAGGTGAAGATTTATTAAAAGGTTAAGTTTATGTTTGCAGTTCTGATAAAGTGCTCAACAAATATGAAAGTGGAGTTTGTGAACACAGAGCTGAGGACAAAACTATATATTTTTTTATTTGGTCAAGTGACTACACATCGATTCTGAACACAGCTTGTGGTATCTGTAATAGAGAACAGTATTCCAGCAAATACAGGCATGGTACAAATCAAATACGCTGCTGCAATCGTCTCTGCTGGCATCCTTACAATTCATTTGAAACATTTTCACTGCAACATATTGTAAATAGAACATGTTATCTAAAATTCTAAAAAAATGATGAGCGGTTGTACCCTAGGGTTGATTTAAAGATGCAGAAGAACTGGAGAAGTTTAATTTTAAGTAAGTTCCCTAAACTTCTACTCCTTTGTTTAGAAATCAATGTGTGCTTTAGCATGCAATTTATTTAACAATTTAGTTGTAACATACCAGTAAAAACTCCTCTCCCTCCCAGACAACGTTTCACCTTTTACTGGGCTTCATCTTGTAATCACAGATGAAGTTTAATACAGGATTCTTTTTCAAACCAAGTCTTGCCTCAAAATCATGGCTGGAGCCTAAAGCAAACTATACCTTGGATGTAATATGTGCTGACTAGCCAAGGATACGATAGATCCATATATTTATGATTCTTTGAAATCAATATTTATTAAATTTAAGGAACAATAATTATGCAGGACATGTGAGGCACTTAGTAACTTCAGTAGTAAATGGGCAGACCTAAGTCCCTTGAAGCAATGGTCGGCAGTCTCTACACTGTTTGTGCATTTGAGATTTAGATGTCAGTTCTGTTTATTGACTTTGCTTGGCTGTTAAAGCCCATCATCAAGTGCAACAATGCCCACATAGAATTGTCAGATGACAGGGCTGTTTACAAACATAATATACAGTAAAGGTCCTCAGTAAGTCAGAATTCCAGAAAGAAGTTAGTTATACTTTTTACTTTTTTCATCTCTGTAAAAATGTTGGCAAATAATTTGTCTTTTGGTGAATGTGTTCCTGAAGTGAATACTAGTTTCCCTTATCACCCACAATTTCTTTTTTTTTTTTTTTTACCTACTTTCACTATAAGAACATCACTTTGTCATTTCACAGCCTCCCAGGAGATGAGAGTTCCTGGAGCAAAGGGTCCAAGGATTCTAATCCCCACTGACCATTTGGCTGTAAATTCCAAATGGATTGCAGCAAAGATAATATAGATCTTTAGATTAGTATTTTAAATAACAAGAGTAATTTATAACAGAAGCAGAATAATAATTCTATATGTCCCACAACAATCAGTACTGCATTTAATGGAAAGAAAAAGCTGCTTATTACAGTTCAACTACAACCACAGTAGAACTGTAATACATTTTTTGCTAATTTATTAAAAACACAAGAAAGAAAAGGTTATATGCATGTGAAACATAGGTGTGTGTGTATATTGGCAGTAATCTTCTGACAATCTGGAAACATACAATATTTACAAACCTAATGAAGACACATTTCAAATTTTAAACACATTTTATTTAAGACGTCATAGAGTATACACTGTTTTTTTTTTTTAATTAACTCTCCCAGTAACAATCAAGTAATTTGCAGTGAACTATCTTTGATCACTCTCCATTTGCTACAAATCTCCCACATCCTTACATGAGTTTAATGGCTATTTGTTTTCCTCATTCATAGTTTCTCTTGGACCCACATACACTCACACCTTTCCAACAAGATCACACTGTTTCTTCCCACCTTTCCTCCTGCCTCTCCACTCATCTTATGTTTCTTATGTTTCCCATTCCCTCTAGAAAACAGGCTTGCGAGCAGGGACATCTATCTCATCTTTTAATCAAAATACATTTGTCAAATTTTGTTTGTAACTCCATTTTTATTCCACTTAAAAACACTGCATACATTGTTGGCACTATATACCTAAAGGGTAATGTAATGCATGTTAATAACAAGGTATAAAGAAACATCTAACATTTATCATATGAGCAATCACCACTGCCTGATCAAATCAATATTTGTAAAATATTGATCTGACCACTTTGGATCTGCCTCCCTCTCCGCACATGTGAGGGAAAGAGACAGATCGGTGTTGTAAAATACATTTCCTGTGTTTAACCCCTTCCCTGCCATTGATCATTGCATAAGCAGTGATCTTGCACAGGAGAACATTTTTTGCTGATTTTGCATTTTGTAGGCTTTAATTTCTTTGTACTGTAATTTACTACAGTACTACAAAGCCTCTTCTAAGAGCTTTTAACCCCTTCCTTGCTTAGGAATTGTTTCTGAGGCCACTGATTTAGGGTCCGATTTTGATGTATCATTGGCTGCTGAGCTGTTGCAATAAGGAGTTGTGGGTGTCTACTTTAAAAAAATATATGGTTTGGTGGGGGTAAATCACACTGTCCAGCTTTAAAGAGATCCGAAATAGGACATGGACGCAGGTTGACTACATGTCAAAATTCCAAGTTAGAACACTGAGATGTTGCCTTTTAGCCCACAGACAACCAGACACACCTATACATGGGTGTTATTTCAGGGAGTTGTTGCTGAACACATAATGAGGTGTTGTTTGGCAGTGACGCATAACAGGATTTCAAAACGGAATAGAGGGTGTAGGCAGCACACAGAAGATTTGGGGTGCTCGAGCCGGGGGCTCCACCAGTCCTCCGCAATATTAAAAGAAAGAAATACAGGCGACTCAGCACAGGTCAAGTGAATGGAAGTTTTATTCCGTACAGGTGGCAACGTTTCGATACACTGGGTCTTTCTCAAGCCATAATAAACAACTCAATAAAGTGCATATTTATATCATTCAAAAATCAAATAGGCGTGTATCAATCAAAGGGAAATCACAAAATTTAAAGTGACAGTTTGCTGCATACAAAACAGTAAAGTGTTTTATAAATTATGTAGCCCTGTAGCATGTATAAAAAATATAAGCAAACATATGAATGATATTAACCCCTTCGCGACAATGGACGTGTCAGGCACGTCCTGCTGGGAACTCCAGCATGCTCCGTTAATATAGCTATGCCCTCTGGGGGTCTGAGCTTCGGAAGTGAAAGTAAATTCACTTCCGGCGCTCTGAATATGCTGCTTGAATACCCCTAGAGGTAGCCAAGCAGCATAGTAATGTAAAAAAAATGTAAAAAATTGGTTATATAGTTAGATTAGCCTATAGGGTTCAAATTAAATAATTTTTAGCATAAGGGATAGGGTTAAATTAAATTTAAATTAAAATATATTAAGGGATAGCATAAGGGTTAGAGTTGGGGTTAAATTTAGTGTTAGGGTTAAATTTTGGGTTCGGGTTGGGGTCAAAAGGTCAATTTAGGAAAAAAACAAAAAACACTATTTTTGGCTTTTGGCCCATAACTCGCAAAAAAATACCGAAAAAATATGGAAACATGCATATTTCTGAACTCGGGACAACATTTAGAAACTATTTACATGGGGTCTTTTTTAATGATTGTATTTGTGTAAATTATATTTAAGGTCAAAGTTAGAAAAAGTTTTTTTTTTTTTAATTTTTCATCATACTTTATGATTTTTTGTGTAGTAAATTATAAGATATGATGAACATAATGGTATCTAATGAAAGCCCTTCTTATGACAATAAAAACATATAATTTGTGTGGGTACAGTATGTGAGAAAGAAGAAAATTGCAGCTAAACACAAACACCCCAGAAATGTCAAAACAGCCATTGTCACCCAGGGAAAGTCAAGGTGAAAATGTCTTGTCAGTAAGGGGTCAAACAGTAATATTTGGGGGATAGCAATCCAAAAAAGTGTTGCACAAGTGTAAATACTGAGTGGTATTTTAGAAACAACAATCATTTCCTACAGAGGACCAAGTTCAAATTAGTTACAAATATAGATATATATAATATTCAATTAAACATATTTTTTTATACATATCTCTAATTTTGACAAGATCCCAGGATTTGTGATTTGATGCCTGAAATACAATGTATGTGAGAAAAATGCAAGAAAATTACAAACCAGAACCTTGACAAAGGCTGGTGGTAGAATTAATACTCGGAATGTGTTAAAATACCACAGTATGAAATACACTAGAATGTCTAGTTTTCTAAATATATGGTTTCATGGGGTAAAACACATTGGCCAACTTAAAAAATGTCCCAAATGGAACATGGCGCAGGCCGACCACATGTCAAAATTCCAAGTTGTAAATGTACACCTCCTTTTAGCCCACAAACAACCCAAAAACCTGTGCATGGGTGGTATCCCTGTACTCAGGAAATGTTGCTGAACACACATTGAGGTGTTGTTTGGCAGTGACACATAACAGGATCTGTGAATTCATGCCTGAAGTACAATGCATGTGAAAAAGAACACACACAAAATACTACCCAAAAATCTGACAAAGCCTGGTGGTAGAATTAGTTCATGGAAAGTGTTCAAATACCACCTCTTTAAATACCATATGGTAGTTTTCAAAAATATATGGTGTGATGGGGGTAAAATACATTCTCTGGCTTCAAAAATGTCCCAAATGGAACATAGGCGCAGACTGACTACATGCCTCTTCCTAAAATGTGTCTTTTTAACCCCCAAACAAATCCCTGTGCTCAGGAGATGGTGCTGAACATATATTGAGGCAGTATCCCTTTACATTTTCAGTACATTGATACCTAAATAGCATCTGTGTAAAAAAATCATCAACTTTTTTTTTTATCTCTGCAAACTTTAGCAAAGGTAGATGGTAAAATGGCTTAATGAAAAATAAATACCCCAAGTTCAATACTCTGAGTTGTCTAGTTTTGAAAAAGAATTTACATGTGGGGGGGGTGGGGGGGTGACTCATGAATCATGGGCTGTTTCTGAACTCAGGACAAAAAAAGTCATGTCACTAAGGGGTTAAATGTGTCTGTGGAGTCTCCTGTTTATGACATCACCTGTCGCATGGTATGCAAATGAACTGATTTTCAATGGGAAATTTCTAATTTGCATACCATGCCACAGGTGATATCATAAACCGGAGACATCGCAGACCTATTTAAAAGACATTTTACTCCTAATTTAGGCATTTGCTTGCAAGTTTGCTATCATACTGTATAGATCATTTTTTTTTTTTTTATGTAAAAACAATGTTCAGGTGATTCAGTCCTTTTAATGCTTTCACAGATCAAAGCAGAGTATGTACCGCTATTCACCTAATTTTAATTCGGGCTCTTTTCAAAACAGGAACGAACAAAAGCAGAGTGGAGAGCCATCCACCTGAAGACCAGCAGTGAACACTAATTAGCCATGTGTGTGTTCAGGTTGAGTTGAGACCGAGGCTCAGACAGTGGCACACAGAAAGCAGAACAAAACGATGAAATTGGGCATCTCAGGTCAGTAGATAAATTAAATCAAGTTTTAATGCAAATTAAAAATTAGACAAAAATCCCCAGCAATATACAGATACCTGTAAAAAAGGCCAACGCGGATAATCACCGACTAAGTGCCAGGCAGGCAGATTATCAGGTGCCACCAAAATAGACATGAATTGCACTTAGCCGAAATGCACCTGAAATGTACCAAAATTCACTGATTTGTCACCTACGGAAAAGCAGGGCCTAGCTGTATAACTTAGTTATTAAGAATATATTAATTTATATTTACATTAATAAAAATGTGTGCATTATATATATATATATATATATATATATATATATATTATAATGATGTTCTGTTTAATATAATATATATTATTAAATAATAATACATGTTAAATATTCTAATAATATTATGTATAAATATATATTATTATTAATAATAATATATATTTATAAATAAAATAGTCATGACATATGAATAAAATACAATAAAAATATATAAATACATATACATTATATTATATTTATACAAGAATATACTGCATAAAAGAAGGAAGTACAAGAAAAAAAAACACCCAACTCATTCAAAAAATAAACTTTATTCAAGAAGTATCAGAAAGTAGAAAAGGGATTTAATTAATACAAAATATATAGCAAACACTTTAAAAGTGCTAATTAGTGTCATAGGCTATTCTACACGAATTTCATCAATTTGGTAACATTTCAGTACTATGTAAATACACCTCATAGAGTCTATAGCTGCCATTTTGTTTTCTCACTGCTCGACACATAGATGTGACACATAATAAATTTAATGTGTGAGTCCTGCCTAGGTACACACATGTGTTGGGGTTATTTGCATAAAAAAACATAGTGGGAATAACAGCATCATTTAGATTTGACTAAATTCCTCTAAGATAAAATAGAAACTTGGACACTTTTTTTTTATGTACTCTGAAGATGGATGAAATTGGTTTGTATCCAAACCCTGCCTATATTTACTTATGGCCTGGATGTCTTAAAGGGATACTGTCACCTAAATTAATATTGTGTTTAAATTACAAAAAAGATTTGAGTTTCCATCATATTTTCTTCCCCATGTTTCATATATCTGTAAAAATTGAAAATGCGTATTGAAATTATTGTTAAATTAAAATGATTGATCGCCAATAAAAAAAAGCTTTACTATAAGATGCATTGTTGTTGAATGAATTGTTGATTCTTGCACTGTGAACTTTACAGAAACTGCACTAAACACATTCATTTTTTATTTTTTTTTATTTTATAGACATAAGGACAAAAATTTTACAGATACAAAACACTTATACATTGACATTGACATATTTTCACACTCATTCACAGGTATCTTGCCTTTGTGTTTGATAGTGGTTGTAATTGTAATGTTCCCTTTTGTTTTGGGGTTTTTCTATAAGAGACCTTGAGTTTATATCAATCAAGATACTGGTCTATCGGTTTAGGGTCTCCGCTTGGGAATTTTATTTTTTTATATATATTATATTATAAGCGTATAGATGAGCTTGGCCTGTTTGTATTGTATAGTATTAATGCTCCTTGTGCAGCTCATTTCCTTCTTAACTTGTTGACTCATTGGGTGGCAGTTTGATCTTGATCTGTTTCCTCCCGAGGCCCAAGGCTTCTCAGCTCCCTCCATTTTCCCCAAATCTTTTTATAGAGTTCATTGGAGTTGTAAAAACCCTCTTCCATTGTGGATTGGTATTCAATTTGAGACACTATTTCTGACCATTTGATGGGTTCTTTACTTTTCCAATTTTTTGCTATACAATGTTTTGTTGCTTGGAAGATGTGGATTATTAAATGATGTATTTCCATTGGACATCTTGGGATGCCCAAATGAAAAAGGAAAATGTTTGGTGTCATTGGACCTATATCCACAATCAGTTTATTCAAAAGGAGATTTATTCTATTTATTATAGGTTGTAGTTTGATACATGACCACCACATATGTAGTTGGGTTCCCTCAGTTTCTTGGCATCTCCAACATAATTTGGAGTGGTCTTGGGAAAATTTGCCCCATTGTTTTGGTGTTAAGTACCACCTAAATATGATCTTATAGTAGTTTTCTTGTAATGTTAAGTTATGAATACATTTTTTCATTATGTTTTGGGCTGATATCCATTCTTGTATTGTAAATTCTGATTCTATTTCTTTTTCCCATTTAATCCAAGATGGGTCTTTAGAGGGTTCAATTCTGTCATCAATCAATTGTGTAATTTTCTTAATTAGTTTATTTTGGTGTTGTTTTTCTAGAAATTGTTCTATTTGTGGATTTCGAAAAATGTTAATAGAATTGATTTTATTCCTAATTCTTAAATATGAATAATATTCTGTTGCGGGTAAATTATATTTTTCTTGTAGTTGTGTGAAACAAATTAGGGAGTTATTTTGTAAGATTTGTGATATATTTACTATCCCTAGGTTCTTCCAGCTATCTATGTTTATATTGTTAATATTCCAAGTGATGGCATCTAGTGAAGATGATTGTAATATCCCATCTGTAATTTTAAACATTTTTTGAATTTTAATAGTGTCGTAATCGTATTGTTAATAATTGGGTTTGAGGAATGGTAAGAACTGAGGTTATCGAACCATAGAAATTGATAAGGTTCATATTTATCACACATTCCTCGTTCTATCTTATACCAATCTGTATTTTTGAATGATATGTTGCCCCATTTCAAAAGCCATTTCATTGCTGTTTCATGCAGTGATTCAACGTTAGGTATTGCTAGGCCACCGTCTTTAGTTTTTCTTATCATGGAGCTATATGAAATTCTGGGTCTTTTATTGTTCCAGATATGGCCCATAATCAGAGATTTAAATGTTTTCAAAAAGTGTTGTGGGACTCTAAGAGGAATTGATCTGAACAGATATAATAATTTAGGGATAAGATAGGATTTCACTGAGTTTAGTCGACCTATCCATGATATTTCTAGTCCTTTCCATTTAATGAGGCTATCTTTGAAGTGATCTATCATTTCTTGGTAGTTCGTTTGGATCAGTGTATCTAGATCTAATTTTAATTTTATCCCCAGGTAGTTTATGATTTTATTATTCCATTTCCAATGGTAAGTGTGTCTTAATGTGTCTAGTATGTTGTCTTCTAGATTAGCTTGTATAACTTGAGTTTTATTAAAATTGAGTTTATAATTGGAATATTTGCTAAATTCATCTATCTGTACCATTGCTCTTTTTAAAGAATTTATGGGATTGCTGAGCGTCATCAAGACGTCATCAGCAAATAAGGAGATTTTCATATCCTGTTTTGCTATTTTAATTCCTTGGATTTCCTGCGTTTGTCTTATCATAGCTGCTAATGGTTCGATTGACAACAAATAGAGCAGTGGGGCCAAAGGGCAGCATTGCCTAGTGCCATTGCAGATAGTGAACCAGTCTGAATCCAGTCCCGGGCCAACGACTTTTGCTTGTGGGTTTGTGTATAATGACATGGTGTTGGTCTTAAAAGGGCCTTTCAGGCCAAATGTCTCCATCACCTCCCCCAGGAATGTCCAGCTCACCCTGTCGAATGCTTTTTCCGCATCTAGAGCAATTAAGACTGCTGGGATCTTTTCTTTGTTAATGTAATCTATAATATTAATGATTTGTCTAATATTATCCCCTGCTTCTCTTCCTTTTACGAAACCCGTTTGATTATGGTGTATTAGATCCGTCATTACTGTTTTGAGTCTTTCAGCTAAAATTTTGGAAAATATTTTTATATCCAAGTTCAACAATGAAATTGGTCTATAGTTCGACAGGGTGGCTGGATCCTTCCCCGGTTTTAAGATGGGGGAGACAGTGGCCTGAAGCATCTCCCGAGGGAAAGAGTGTCCTTCTGATGTTTTAGTATATACCCTCAGAAGAAGTGTTGATATTTCCTCCACAAATATTTGATAAAATTTGGATGGATATCCATCTGATCCTGGTGCTTTTTTTTGTTTTTGGTCCATTATTGAGTTTTTTATTTCGTTAATAGTGAAAGGGGCATTTAAAGTTTCTAGTTTTATTTGGCTTAATCTTGGAAGATTTAGTTTTTGAAGAAAAGAATTCATATCTTTTTGAGACCTGTTCTCTTCCTGTAAGTTATATAGGGATTGGTAGTACTCTTTAAACGCTTTTGAAATGTTCTTTGGAGAGAGTACTGTCTTTGGTCCTATAGTTATTTTATTGATGATACTTCTTGTCCTTTTGCCTTTTAATTTGTTTGTTAAGATCTTATCTACTCGATTGGCTCCTGTGTACCAGCTTTGTTTAAGAGTACACAGTGCTTTCTTGGCTTTCTCTTCTAGTTTTTTTTAAATTTCTTTTTGTATTTCATAAATTGTGTTTGAGAGTGATATATTAGGAATTATTTTGTTAGCCTTTTCAAGTTTTGCCAATTCTATGTAAAGATCTGATATAGTTTTAGTGGATTTAATTTTTTTTTCTGTTCCTAGTTTGATCAAAAGTCCTCTCACAAAACATTTTAGTGAACACCATAGGGTGAAGTCTGTGACTTCCCCATTATCATTTTTGTCTAGGAATTCAGAGATTTGTTTTTTTAATAATAATATTGCTTGATTGTCTTTGAGCAAAGATTCATTTAATCTCCATCTATTTCTCTGTTTGTATTCTGGATTGTTTTTGAAGGAGTAGAAAATCGGTGCGTGGTCGGACCAGGATATCGGGCCAATCTCTGATGATACTACTTGGTTCATATTTACTTCAGAAACCATTATAATGTCTATCCTGGAATACGAACTGTGTACCTTCGAGAAAAAAGAATAGTCCCGCACTTCTGGATGTTGTTTCTATCCATAAAATGTTTAAAATTTTTAGCCATTCTTTTAATTGCGGGGTCTAAATTGGCCCCTTTGGGGAGGCTTTTGTCCTGTTTACTATCTGGCACACAGTTCATATCCCCTCCAATAATTAAAATACCCTTTGTTAGCTGCTCTACTCTTTCATACAATTTATTAAGGAAACGGATTGGAGATTTATTTGGACTATAGACGTTTACCAGAGTGTATAGTATTTCATTGATCTTGCAAATCCAGATCACGTATCTACCGTTGTTGTCTGTTTCTTCGTATATTGTTTCCACTTTTAATTTGTTAGAGACAACAATGGCGACGCCTCTTTTTTTTTGACCTTCTGAGAGATTAGCTTGTACTGCTATTTTAAATCTGGAATATTTCCAAAATGATTCTGTTGGGGATCTCCAATGGGTTTCCTGTACAAATGCTAAGTCAATATTTTTTTGTTTTAAAAGAAAATACAAGTGGCTCCTTTTTTGGGGGGAGTTGAGGCCCTGGGCATTCAATGAGAGGAACTCGAGCAACATCAGTTTACTCTAAATATCGTTCTGCCAGTTATCCAATGAGTCAATCTATTCTTTTTACTTGTTTCCCCAAAAAGAGAGCATACACAACAAACTATCATACTGTCTGAATTCTCGTTTATACACTGGTACCTGTTTACACATAACATTTTTATACATTTCATTTGAATCAAGATGAAGATGTTTCTTCAAACTGTCCTGCTATCGTCGCAGGATACATTCTATGCGGACTTGAGTAGGAGGATTGCGAGGATATTTGAGGTACTATATTACTTAATTTAACTTTAATTTTAATGCATGGATCGTATTTTTCTTTAGGGTAGTGTTTATCGAGAGGGAAAATGGTTGGTCTGATGGAAAAGGAACCCCCCTACCCCCTGTCGTTCTTTTTCTGGTTCACTCCAGAAGAGATAGCTATGTTCGTTTGTAATGGGGTAGATTAATAGATTTGTATCCCCTATTTAAATACTAGAAATTTTCAGTAATTAGTATTTGGCATCCAAAAATGGGCCGGGCGAGGAGGGGGAAACTCTCCCGCAGACCACCAAGACGAGCTCCCAACAACCACCACCCAGAGGGCCATCCCCCAAGTCTCCCGTCTCCCAGGGCCGCCTCCCACAATAGTGGGGGGGGGCCCCGGGGGAAGGCTAGGCCTCATACCCGTGGGGATTCCCCCCTAAACCCCATTTCAGAGATCCAAATTCCTTGGAAGCTGGGTGGTATATCTCCCCTCCCTCCAGCTGGAGTGAGGTGAGATTGGGGGGGGGGGGGACAGAGGGAGGGACATAGTGCCTACTATGCAAATTCATTTACGTCTTTAAGAATAGGTGCAACTATCTGAGGACGCCTTAGAGGGAAACATTTAAGTGCTTTATTGTGTTGCTAATGTAGATCATAAAGTGCTTATTCCTAAGGTGAAGCTATCCATCTATGTGTGATCTGGCTGGTGGGGTGTAAAAGTCTATTTGCGTGTATGTGGTGGTCAATATGGTTCTGAGTGATCGCTAGAGGAAACAAAATTTTAAAGTTGTGTTTGTTGAACATTGTGGTTCTTCTGAGATCGAATCTGTCCGTGTAGCTATAATGTGGTTATGAATGATGAAAGTGAATATATATGATGAAATATATATATAACAGAAAGTTTATAAAGTTATAGTGTGCGCCGTAAAGGAAGTGATTCTAAAGTGTGTAGTGCCTGATGTGAGTGAGTTGATACCGATTAGTGGATAAGTGAACACTGCACACAAAAACAAGCAAAAAGAAAATATTTACATCAAAAGGAAATAATTCCCCCCAATCCAGTCCTCCCCCCTGATTTGCTCGAATACTATCTTTATAGTAACTAAGTTTTCCTTTCTTTTCCCATACCCCCTTCCTCTCCCCAAACTATTTACACTCTACTACTTTCCCAGCAGTTCCTTAAGTTTTTCCCGGGCCTCTATTACATCCGAGAAGGAATATCTCTGGCCCTCGTGTATAACAGTTAGTTGGTTCTGTGGACCCCAGAAATATTGGATATTATTTTCTCTAAGTTTGAGGGTTTGGTCTTTAAATCCTAGTCTTGCTAATCTAGAGGCTCTAGAGACATCTGTAAAGATTATAATGTCTTGATATTTGTCTTCGTTAGGAGTTTTTTTCCTGTAGGCCTTTAGAATCATGTCTTTTATATGAAAATTTGCGAATCTCACAATCACGTCTCTTGGAGAGTCTTTTTTTACTTCTTTTGGCTTTGCAATCCTGTGAAATCGCTCATATGGATGTGTTGATGGTAGATCGTCTTTGATCAGCGTTTTGAAGAATGTTGTTAAATAGCTTCCCAGCTCTGTTTGTATGATGGTCTCTGAAATTCCTCTTATTCGTAGGTTCTTCATTCGAGCTCTATCTTCCATTTCTGTTTGTTTCATTTCCAGTTTTTTTAGTCTGGTTTCTAGGGTTTTGTTTTCCTGTTGGAGTATATCTTGTCTTTCTTGGATTTTTGTCACTTGGTTTCCTTGGAGATTGATTTTCTCACCTAGGTCCGCAACTTCTTTACGTAATTCTTCCTTTGTTACAATAAGATCTTTTTTGATCCTGTCGTATAAATTATCCATAAGAAGAGAAATTGACTCTCGTGAAATCGGCTCCCTCTCTTTTTCAATTTCTTCTGTTTGGGCTATCATATTTTGCTCTCTGCTAATGAAATCTGTAGAGTGACTTTGTTTTGGTGGTAGCCCCGTTGTTTTTGGGGAACTAAAGATATTAATCGATTTATTCTTTTCATTGCTTGTGACTTTATCGTCCTTTTTTTCCTTGCTTTTAGGTGGCATTTGGATGTTATTTCCAGAGTTCTTCAGGACTCTGTTGTTTAGTTGTTGTCCTCTAGGTACCCTGTTTGTTAATTTCACTTCTGTAATTCTCTCTTATCTCTTTGTTCTTGGTTCACCTCCTTCTGTTGTTTCTTTATTTCTTTGTTTCTCTCCCTCCTTCCTCTCTACCCTCCTTCCTCTCTACCCTCCTTCGCTCCTTCTTTCGTTTAGTGATTTCCTTTGTTTGTCTGTTTTTGTGGTATTAATATATATTCAGTTGTCAGACTCTAGGGAATTCACTTTTTAAATATAGCGTTTACTTTAGGAGGCTTCCCTTTGGTTATCAGCGGGGCCCTCTCTCACGTCAATCACTTACAGCACGGGTTCCAGTCATTAATAGTTAGCTTAGCATGATTTTTGTCACTATTTTTGCAGGTATTTTCCCCTCCTTCCCAGATGGGTGACCGGGGTGTTCCTCACCCGTCAGTCCACCCTAAGCGAGGGTAGGGAATTTCTGCCGTGCTCCTTATCTATACTCTCAGCCACAGCTGAGTCTGACTGATTAAAGTCCGTGGTTCAGAAAGTTTATTCCGTATTTCCTTCTGTCTTATGTGTGCAAAGTGAGATAAAAATTGTTTTCGGTTTTTATTTTGGGCTACCCAGCTGAAAGCCGACTGCACAGCTGATACTTCAGTACAATAGGGACGTAAGGAAAGAATTGGATTAACTTACTGTTTGTCTTTGTCCCTTTTTCTCCTTTTTCCTCTTGCTCTTTTAGGCGTTGTTTTTCTGGACCTGTTTATGATCCTCGCGCAGGGAGCCGCCAAGATTGTTCAGCAAACCGATTCCGTCGGTCCGTACAAATGTACCGCCAAAAGATTCGGTGCGATTTTCTCTCTAACCCGTCTGAGGAGGATAGTTGAGGGTGGAGGAAGGGGGGATCTTAGGAGTTCGTCGATCGATCGTTCGTCGGTGATACCGGCGGGGAGTTTCGAGAGCTAGCTGACCGGAGGATCTAGTGCAGCGTATCCATGCCTCTCAACCTCGGAGCTCCTACTTCCTTGTCCGCGTCAGGCGTGCGTGACTACGTCATCAGCGCCCCATGCATCTTTGTTTTTAGTCTCTCTTCATACCTCCACTAAACACATTCATTAACACTTCCAAAATTTATAATTGCAAGAACAGTAGTTAAATTTCATTATTGGTACTAATGTTACTTTAAGGCACATAATCCATGTTAAGACATAGAATCCATATTTGTCCAATTTATGTAGATTATTGCTTTAAATTCCACTAATGAGGACATCCTGTGAAATGGCAATTGGTAACAGGCTGTAACAAGCACACCAGCTTGCAAAAATTACTGTGCAGAAAAATATATGTAAAAAAAAAAAAATCTGAACATAGAATAGAAACTACATTTTTTTAAAGTGACAACAACAAAGAAATTATTTAGAGTAAATGAAATCTGCCCTGAGCATTTTGTGTATTTTTCAGGAAGACGAACACAGATTGAACCAGTATTATGAAAGAAGGAAGTAATAACCTTAGCCTAAAAGAAATTCTTTTCTGGGGGTATATTTTTATTGGGCAACAAGATCAAGATAGAAAAAAACATAAGGTTCAAGGAAGAAAGAACCGTTGAGTATGATTAATTTACACACACATCAATGTGCCACAGAAGGTCACAATACATGCTTAGATATGTGGAATAAAAGACTTGAAAAGCCCAAAGGGGCATTACTATACTGTACAGAAACCACACTGCTTGCAGAGTGCTCAGATCATTTAATAATTTATCACTATCTCTTGCTAAAACCAATATCATGAATTATTTACACCTTCATATTATTAAAGTGTCAAACTGATTTGGTGTTGGGAGACTAAAGTTGGCAGCAAACAAGATGCCTGTAAGTAAGCAAAATCAGTGTGTCCATTTATAACATTTTTATTTTCATTTTTTTTCATTGAATGCGTACCTTACACGGAATATTTTAGTGTTTGACACTTTATTCCTATAGAGAAGCGGACTTGCCTGGACACAGTTAAGATCTTGTCGTGAATGAAAAGGCTATAAAGGGTTTGGTTGAATTGCTACCATTGTAAACGATGTAATGTTTATAGTTAACAAGCTTGCAGGGTACTTGTATTGTGCTCATACATATATAATACAGGAGCCTGTACACAGCATGCATCCTCGTGCATTTTCTACCAGACAGAGACATGACATTACCAAATAGGACAGTTTGTTGCTGAATACGTATAATGTTTACATGCTCCCCTACATAGAGAGGTTTTAATTAATTAACTAAGGAGGGAATCCCATAAGAAATATTGAAGTCTGAAATTCCTGTCTCATTTTCCTGCAATTTGATCTTTATAGCGTAGACCCTTATATTTGTTATATTTGACCTTTTTAAAAAAAAAGTTCCATCTAGCCACGTATGTACAGCTGTATGCTTCGAATCCTTCAGACACAGGTAGTAGGTGGAGTTAAGGAAAACTCTATTTAGAATTTTAGCTAGAAAACCGAGTAGCTGCTTGGGGTACAAGTAACAAAACAGTGGAAAAATATTTTGCTTCAAGTGGGCCTTCATCTTTACATAGTCCAAGGCTTCTACTTCTAATTTTTATTTGCTTTCTACTATGGACTTTTTGCTGAAGTTAAAAAACATTTGTGTGTTTAGCATACAAAAAGAATAGCAAACGTTTTTAGGAAAGGCAAAATTATCTAGGGCAATTCCCTGGCTAGATTGGTGAATTATTGCACACATGGAAGTTTGATGTGATTTTTGTATTTCTTTAGTCAAATGGAATCTGCATGGTATCAGGTAAAAAAGAAATGGTTGAATTATTTTCCTTTCAAATAATAGCATTACTGTGAGTATAGAGTTATAAAAAAAAAAGGCTCAGCTAGTGGTCTTTGTCTTTTGGATCTCTCAGAAACGAGGCCAGTACATTTTGTGTTTTAAAAAAAAAATAATGAAAACCCACGTCTAGTCTTTCATGGTTTATTAAAATCCATAATGATGCACTCTGTCGAGAAGAACAAACGTGACCCTAGATTTATACTGCTTTATTTGCATGAAAAGCCATAGCAACTAAGTAATTTCAATGGCATCAGCATACTTCAGAAATAAGCATTCATGAGCAACTGGAACTCACAAACCTCGCCTGGAATTATACAAGTTTAGCTATATATCACAAACATATACTATATTAATATATAATTATTGTAATCAATTCTATTCATAGTTTTTAAAATTGAGGCACTTAGATACATCTGCAGCTGTTGTTAACTCCCATGACTTTGCTAGCATTTCAGTGAGTACATCAAATTAAACAATTGTCGGGTTGCAGCTTACTAATATCTTACAGGGGGTCTGTTGGGGGTCCGGGACAGACCACGAGATAGAACATTGCCATGCGGGTTATAAGTATACACTGTTTGCTCCTGTCAACTGGTTGTCATTCAGGGCACTCAATGCCCTCACTTGTTAGTATGTCCATGAGTAAACTACAGTATGGGGGCTGTGCAAAGGTAAGGTACTGTAGTATCATGCAGTGGTGTATCTTGGTTTTGTGCTGCCCTAGGCAGACAAAATTCTGGCACCCTCTACCCATGCTGCACACGCATGACATGCCCCATAATCCACATCACCCCATTACATGACCCCATCACATACCTCCATCACCCCCATTACATTCCCCCATCACCCCCATTACATTCCCCCATTACCCCCATTACATTCCCCCATCACCCCCATTACATGCCCCCATTACCCCATTACATGTCCTATCACCCAATTATATGCCTCCATCTCCCCCATTACATGCCCCCATTACCCCCATTACATGTCCTATCACCCAATTATATGCCTCCATCACCCCCATTACATGCCCCCATTACCCCCATTACATCCCTCCATTGCCCCATTACATACCTCTATCACCCCCATTACCCCATTACATTACAGAGCTGCAGGGGACCTGGATCCCCCTCTCTAACAGCCGGGGGATGTCTGCGCGCTGAGTGGACATCCACTACCCTCTAAGTAAAGTTCATTTTTTGGTGGAATTGTACCTTTAAAACTAATTGTGAAAAATACCAAATAACCAATTCGAAATTTAACAAGCCAAAAGTCTAAAATATATTATAATATACGGTAATAAAATATATTATAGACTCAACCTGAGAATCAAATGAAAATATAATGAAATGTATGTTCCAATACACCTGTGGTCATTCATATATCCACAGTACATAAAATAAATTAGCGCAAAAAGGTTTTACAATTATTAAGTGTTAGCCAAAAAGGAGTGTGTCCATGTACTTTATATACTGTGTGCACAGACAAATACACATATAGGTAAGGAATGGCCAAAAGACAGGCAATCCAAAAATGCAGCAAAGGTTTATGTGTGATGTGTGTTAGTGTATATACTTGTGCAGTGTGTATACTTGTGCTGTGTGTTAGTGTGTATACTTGTGCTGTGTTAGTGTGTATACGTGTGATGTGTGTTAGTGTATGTACTTGTGCTGTGTGTGTGTGTTTGTGGGTATTCATGTATTATGTGTGAGAGTTTTCCTAATATAAAGCGCCGTTGGCACTTTGAGGTGAGGAACTTCCTTACATGCAGAAAATTGGGCACTCGGGTCCCTTTAATCAGATTTAAAAAAAATAATCCTTGTTGGTCCTGAAAAAAACATTTTTCCTGTTGGTGGCAGTGTTTTCATTAGCAGTAATCACTGTCTAAAATCTGACTTTATCTGCTGTAAAATGAGATGCACTTTCTATTCTACTGATAACAGAAATAATGAAGTAAAACATATAATCTTTGTCAACAAGTGTTGTGATTCATTAATTATTATTATCTTGCTCATAGAAACTTAAATTCACTTTTCTGTTATGTGTAAATATATTTATGTCCATATATATTGTCAGAGACCAGCTGATTTATTTTACTTTTTTCCTGTATAACAATCATTGTTTGGGGGTTGAGGATGTTCAGTATTTTTTCAAAATATATGAGATTTCTATGTTACGGAGGACAGAGCCGAAATGTATCTGTAACAATAGCAAAATATCTGATGAGATAGCATTAAAAAAAAGGCTCTTTTTTATGCCGACAGTTTTAAAGTTTTATTCTGACAAACTTTAACCAAATATGCAGTAAATCTATTTTATATGCAAGAGCTATTAATCGTAGCACTTAGAATATATCACTCAGCCTCCAATTACCTATTGTCAAAGCACTGATGGAACCATGTATCTTGTCATTAGAACTAGAATTAGTATAGACAAGAAATGTGGTAAATCAAAACCTATGAATGGGTTGAGGACAAACGGCCTTTTCCAGCTGTTCTTCGTGCACAATGCACAGACTGAGGAGATTGTAGTACTGGCCTTCACCTATAACTGAGATGTCTTAGGCCTCACATTGGAATTAAAAAATAGTAAAATCAATAAAAGTTAAATCAATAAAACTCCCCCTCCGCACTGGGCTCTATCCGTGGATTTATTATTGTGCTCCATCCTCCAAAAAGTGTAAGTAAACAGCTTAAGGCATTTTGTGTCTTTATAAAACTTACTCATAAGCATTGTGAGGAGTGGAGTATTGTTGGACACACCTTGAAAAACCTGTGTTGGTTTCTTACTCGAGATTGGGATTGTAATTACACATACATGGGAGCATCTTCTGTCTCATAGCAGGCACCGCGCTATTATAGCTTAATACATAGCATTATGATTATAACTGACTGGCAAAGGAAGACACCAACATTTTTCATAGTGGATATTATTGTGGCGGACAATTTAACCCATTTTGGCCATCATAATACAAATGTAATCATGGTATGGCTGCTGGCATACAGCGATCATGCTGTAAGCGACATGACTGAGTGTAGCGGGACTGAAGCACTCCATCTATGTCTGCAGAGGCCCACTCTGTCACATTTGGCCAATCACAGTGACAGGATGTATGTATCCGTCAACGCAAGAGACGGGGCAGAGAGAAACTAATTACACAGTAGGCAGACTACCCCTGTCCCCCAAGTCCCTCGCACCTATGATATTTATCAACCCTCCCCATGAATATTTTGTACATAATAAAATAATCTTTTTTTTTTTTACATGTTAGGAAAAAAAATAAATGACAAATAAATATGTAAAAATAAAATGTTATCTCGTAGAGGACCAGTGACATGTTAGTACTGCATGATGGGTATCACTGAAAATGCATACTTGACGTATAGGTGTGTGAGAAAAAAACGAATTACTACCACAAACTTTGGCAAAGATTAGTGGTAAAATGACTGCTTGAAAAGTGTAAAATTACCCCAAGTTTCATATCCTCTGGGTTGTCTACTTTTGAAATATATGTACATGTGGGGGGGGGGGGGGGGGGGTGATTCTGTGATTCATGACAGATATCAGAGTTACAATGTCGCTATCAAAATAAAATCTTTGAATCTGTGTCACATGTTTTTTTTATTATCTTTTGTAGATGAGAATCAAAGAGAATACCTGAGATTATTATTTTTTCAAGCAATAATTCTAACAATACATTACCAAAATCAGAAACAATGTATATGAAAGAGCAATGTATAGTGCTACCACACAGCAAACTCAAAACTTATAACAAGCGATAATACTGGTTGCAATACCAATATTAAGCTAAAAAGGGGCAAACGTGCCACTGTCTAGCTAGTATAACAATGATGTGACTTGTATAAATATATTTTTATGTGAATATGAACATATAACAAAAGCAACCGAAAGACTCGGATACCACTGCTAGTAGAGATAATGATGTCCAATGTAAGGCACAGCGGCAGTGTAGGGTACCAAGGGACCTAGACACAGTGCTCAAACATGTGCTAAATGAAGGTGTGCAAAAATAACATAAATAAGGCACTTATCTGTATTATTCCCTCTGAATGTCATATGCTACTTGAAATGCAGAGAAAAAGAATAGGAACTATTATAGTGCAGTATGTCAAAATATAATTATATGTATAAAAATATATAATCCTCCTAAATGGAAACACACTCACAAGTGTAAATCTAGGCTCATAAATATCACATATGAATGGAGGTGTTCTCCCCGCAATGGATGTTTGTAGAGGCGATGCCAAGTGTAATAGGAAAAACGAAGAGGGTAGACAACATTTAAAGTGGTATTCAACAATTGATTAACATTTTATGCCATAATGGAGCTTCTGGATGCCTTGATCCAGTATAGAGCGCACACACATTCACACATAATCACAATACTCAAATGTAGTCATATATGAGGGTAAATTAACCAGCAATGTGCCAGTTAGAAAAAATAATAAATGCCAATTAAAGCTTGTCCCTAATACCTGACATCATTTGATCTCCACAGCAAGTCCCTCTAGCATTAGTCAGGGCAGAGCACACCAGGCTGTGAATGGCATCGTATAAGATAAAAGTCATTAGTCTAAATAAGCTCAAAATGGACCAACAAAATAAAGACAATGAAAAAAGCGGTGGAAGCTGAGAATCCTTCAATACGTTTCGCACAAGCGGCTTGGTCAGGGGAGCTTTGGTAGATGAGTAAAAGCTTTTTCAAGTAAAAGTTGGTAAAAATGTTCTTTTTTCAATTTTCCACTATATTTTATATTTTTTTAATATAATGTTTTATTGATTGTTTCCACATAAAGTAATTAATAAAAAAAAAAAAATTATACATGAATCAGAATTACAAAAAAAAGAAGAAAATTTAAATTAGGAGAGATATTCAACACGTTGTGTCAACATTCAGATGTACATTTCAATTAACTGTGTGCTGGCAAGGGGAAAAAAAGAAAGAGAGTAAAAAGAGGAAAGAGAAGGCACATGTTTACTCTTTATATTTTTTTTTTTCATTGTAACATATATTATATGATGAAAATCTAAACAAAGCCCTGCTTGTCCTGAAAAATAAATAAATATTTATACAGGTTGAGTATCCCTTATCCAAAATGCTTGGTACAAGGAGAATTTGGGATAAAGGATCATTTCAGATAAGGATCATTTTCACCAATAAGATAACCCCATTCTTCTACTAATTTATCCTGCAATTTTGCTAACATAATATACAGATAATATTTTATTTATTCTCTACATTCACAGTGAAATCAATGTTTGGGTGATACTGTCCCTTTTTTCTTTACTGGCCTGCCTGTAAAATACCAGTTGAGTGGCAGCCCTGTGTACAATATGGAGACAAAAAAAGGCCTACAAGCTAATTCTGCGTAGTGTATGTTGTCCGTCTCAGCTGTTCTAGTTAAGACAAAATCTTTATTTTGGGGGTGAGGTGGTGTAATGAACATGCATCTGCAGTTTTTTTCCTCTCATTCATGCAGCTCAGGTTACCAGGTCAGTCAGACGTTAGCTGGGCACATAACAGTTACAATGTAACATGTAATGCATGTGTATCCAGGGCAATCAGTACATTAATCAAGGAGTGGATCCCATAGTTAATAAATTAAGTTACATATGTAAATTATACACTGTGCAGGGCCAGTATGTAAATGTTAATCAGATGTACAGAGATCTGTGGAGCAGTAACTAGGGCTTGGTGAATGAAGCACTGGTCTAGGGCACAAGATGAGTGGTTCACAAATAGGTAGTAATGTATTTAGCGTAAAACACCACCCCTTTAAAAAAAACAGCTTTCCGTCAGAAGCGCTGGCTGGGGAGATCAGAAGATCTCCCCTCACTATCCCTCTGTCTGCAAGAACGCAGCATGGAGTCTGTGCGCTGTCCAGGCACGCAGGCATGTTCCCTACCATGCTGCCTCTCGTGCTCCCTGAACGTGCTAGATGTCTGTGCACGGGCACCAGGCTACCTGCCACTAGATGCCAGGGAACAGGCCCACCATCAGGGGGTGACGGGCGATACCCCCTGACCGGCAGAGCAGCAAGGAGGTAAGCACTGGGGAAGGGGGGTAGGTGGGTGGTATATATAACAAGCATACTGAGGGGCACAATCCTGGCATATTATTTGGCAAATTCCTGGCATACTGAGTGACAAAATCCTGGCATAATAATTGACATAATCCTGGCATATTAATTGTCATAATCCTGACATATTAATTGGCATAACCTTGGCATATTAATTGGCACATTGAGGGGCAAAATCCTGGCATATTGAAGGGCTAAATCCTGGCATATTAAATGGCAAAATCCTGGCATATTAATTGGCAAATTCCTGGCATATTAAGGGGCAAAATACTGGCATATTAAATGGCACATTGAGGGGCAAATACTGGCATATTAATTGGCAAAATAATAGCATATTGAGGGGTAAAATACTTTACACATTTTGTACTCTTGCCTCAGACTCCACCATACATATTATCTTATTTGCTTGATTGTAAGCCAAAAGGTAATATTCCCTAATATTACAGTCACCCCTCAAAACAGTGCCGCAGGCACCAGGATTCTCCTCGGTGGCAGCAGGTGTAGCTGGATATCTGTGTGCTGCACAGACATCTTCTAATGCTGTCTTACACTGGTCATAATCTGCTGGTGTTGGATCTCCGGGGCTCAAATCACATCCAGGGACTTGGACTCAGCACATTTAAGGCAGTATTGGAGGATGTCAGTCATCTTGCTACCCTGACTTGACACCAGGTAGAAAAACTTTGAAGATCCTGGAGCGATAGCAAGTAATGTAAGTACAATATGGGTGCAGTGGCGAGTCCTGTGTGTGCAATGTGAGTGCAGTGGCAAGTCCTGTTTGTGCAACACCCTGCGGATGCCAGCGGGTCATGTGATGCTCAGACGCTACAGAGGCGTGGGGGAGTGTACAATGAAAGTGAGAGTGAGTCCTGTAAGTGTAAATCTGGGGCAAGTCCTGAGTGCAAATCTCCAAGCTGGAACAAGTCCTCTGAGTGTAATCTGGGTGCAGAGGAAAGAAATAAAAACAAATAATGCATTTAAAAAACAACAACAATTTTAACTGCTAAAATAATATGTGACTGAGAAGGAAGGGAGGGGGGGGAGGTGATATATATTTATATTTTTTAAATAAAGCTTCATTATAAATTATTTAATTAAACATTTTGTTATAAATATTTATATATACATACACACACACCAATTTTTTTTTTAAAAATGACACTCTTCTTATTTTCTAACAAGGTAAAAAAAGATATAGGGGTTCCACTTTGGTACACAAGTATAAAATGGTTCAACAATAACATTTAATTGGGGAAAACACTGTTCTCCATTCAAAGTATAAACAGTGTGTAGGGTGACACCCTTTGTAAAGGAGTTGGTACTCCCATAATGCACAGCAGTCTCCTTTGAAATGGGAAGTGGAGGGGATTTGCCTCTATAGAAGAACAACCACACCTGCTTCAGTACCAGGTAAGGGGCCTCAATTAGCAACAATATTATGTTAGTTAGGTTTTTAAGGATCTGTTTAACATACTATGAATTCATCTCTCCCATCCAAGTTCCGTATATTAATAAAAGAGTGTTTGTTTATTGACCAGTCCAATCAAATAACTAATCTTTTTGCTTGTTACTTTATTGCGGTGGGTCACACCTTATAAAGAGAAAACAAAAAATGTGGTTTGCAAATAACTGTTAATGTGAACTAAAAACACTATTTTTTTTTAAAAATGATGTGCTAAATGTAGAAGTATTTTAATTGCACTGGAGTCTTCTATCACAGAATAATTGGTTGAAACATTGACAAATGTGATACAAGCTGTGTGAAATAAAATACCATTGGAACTATTTGCTAAAAGCTGAGACGAACATCATCCTGACTTTGCCATGCATTGTTCAGGGCCAAACTTAGTGAGATCCTCCTGCTAGTGGTGTTCAAACTGGTCATGGTTAATGCCTTGTTAAATCTTTCAAGAGTAAATTTTTGTAACACAGCTTTGTGCAAGGTTTCTTGTGTAGACATTTTGAGTTACACAAGGAGTTGGGTGTCTTCATATAAAAATAAAAATGTTTGTTTTTTTTAGATCATATGGGCTATTTCTACAAAATAGTTAGTTATAGGACGATATATGCAGTTTTCACTTCTAATACACCAGGATAGCTTATGACCTCACTTTGTGGACTGATTTGCAGTTGAATTACTTTTCAATGGAAAATGTTTAATTTGCATATCAAGCAGCAAGTGATGTCACAGTCAGGACACACCACACATACATGTATTTTTCTCTTAATTTGTCCACTTGAGTTCAATTCTGCTTCTACATTGTTTTAAATCCATTTTTATGCTCTAAATGCATTGTTTAAAAATGTTTAGGTGCAGTCCTTTAGTGTTTTTATTGTTCAGAACCATTCTACCTTAAAAAGAAACCTGTCACTCCAGTCTAAAAACATAATTGGCTTATATTATTGAGGCTGCAATACTACTCTGCTGCTGTTTTTTCTAGATTTTAAATGATTGTTTGAAAAAATTCTTAGATCAGTTGAATAATGTGATGCTCAATACTGCACCTAAGTTTGTGAGTACAAATATCAACATTGCTTTTATATCACTAATTAATTTACACCTTCAGGACAATGACTTTGTTTGTTTTGATATTCGTGCTGGACAATATTTAGATTTAACCCTTTGTGTAATGTAGAATATATAACAATAAAGAGTGGTAAGTGGGTGTTTTTTTTTTTCCCCCCTCCCCCGGAACCCAGTATATCACGCTCTCACTCTTTTGCACTCGTGCCGCGCTCTCTCTTGCGTGCGCTCTCTCGCGCTCCCTCTCTCACAGTGCCATATCAGGCACTGTAGGTCTAGAGCATTCAGCACAAAGCAAATTGCGAGATGCTTTATCCAGGGGCTTACGGACCCTCATTGCAAAATATTTGGCTACGTGGTCCGTAGGGTACTATTCAGCTGATCGAGGGTGGTGTAAATCATCAGGGTCAAACAGAGGTTCACCCTGAGGGTCCAGTAGGATCGCATCATTAGGCTGAGAACCGGGTGACCGACTCAGCATCAATAATGAGGACATCATCTTCAGATGTTTCTGGTATCTCGCAATAGTCTGAGAGTTCGAAGCCTCCTCTGATCCAGATTCAGAACGGGATGAATCATGAGCACCCTTGGCCTTTTTTTCCATTCACGCACCGATTTAGCCTGGTGCGGAGCTCTTTTGCGAGGTGCAACCACACCATCTGCGACCAGATTAACCAAGCCTGTCTTAGAGGTTTTGGCAGCATGGTGTGTGAGATGGCATAACTTAGAAGTCGCCTTATTGTGGCAGATTTAGGCTGCGCTGCTGTCCCTTTAAGGGGCTGATACGGGGGAACATCAGGAGTGTGAGTAGCCAGAAATGCAGCAGGAATACAGCAATATTGATTGCAGCGCTTGGGATACAGACCTGGTAGAGTCCAATAGATTATGGACAGGGCCGGCCTTAGGGGTGTGCACAGGGCGCAACACCCCAGGGGGGGCCCACCCGCTCAAAAATTAAAAAAAAAAAAAAAGCCGGTAGAGGCACAGGATTGGGGAGATCAAAAGATCCCCCCCTCACCAGCCCTCTGCTCGGCAAGCTCTGCTGGATCCGGGGAGGGGGCAGAGCTAACCGGCTGAGAGGTGTAGCTCCGCCCCCACCCTGTGAAGCAGAGCAGCGTCTGCTTCATGGGGAGCCACGGGCAGCAAGAGAAAGTGCTGCTCAGCTCCCCCATGCCTGCATTAAGCATGGGGAGCCGAGCAGCACTTTCTCTTGCTGCCAGTGGGGAGGAGGGGGGGGGAGAGAGACATGGCAAGGAAGAGGAAAGGGACACATACATAGAGGAGTGAAAGAGATGGGGGGGGGGGGCGCCACAGGGGAAGCCCGCACAGGGCGCCGGGACACTTAAGGCCAGCCCTGATTATGGACTTCCTCTCAGTTCAGAGGAAGGGACAGTAGCTTTAGGACAAATGGCTTCTTTGTGTTCAGGGGACACATAAGGGGAAGGCAAATCATGGTGGGCATCCATGATAAAAGGCACAATACTACCTGTATTATAACAGTCCAGCCATATATCAGAAGGTAACAGTACAAGGAGAAAAAATCAACAGAAACAGAGGAGAAACGGGAGGTGACACAGGCAGAGGCGATGCTATGTGTGCAGGAGCTAAAAGCACTGTGAAGGTGTGGTCCAAATTTTGCTAGTAGGAGCAGAGAAAAAATTCAGGCCACACCAAAATAGCCGCCGCGACTGTTCGTTTAAGTGCGAGTGCAGGCTTCAGTAAAATGGCCGTCGCGCATTGCAGTGCGCATGCACAGCGGGGAAAAAAAATACTGACTTCAAAAAAATGGCCACCGCACGAGTGAATGTGTGATTGCAGCAGTGGGAACCATTGACGGGCACTAGAAGGATGGTCTCTGCGGTGATAATGGCACTTGCGTTGCGTTGACACAGAGCCAAAAGGTGCGTAAAAGTGGGAAAAAAACTTCAATATCATATGAGCGCAATGCGCAACCAAAACAGGGGAGGGGACACAACCGACCCCTAAGGGGAAAAGGTCAAGGTATTTATGCATTAGGTAATTATGTAAACAATTCCATACAATTATGCAATGAAATAACCCATACATATAAAAATAGTTCAATGCAATGACATGTAGGTGTAATACATGTATGGGGGGAGGAGTATTGATGGGATTATTTCTGATTGGTTACATTTTTTTTTTATGCATTTTCTTCTTTGCTGCTGAGGGAATATAAATAAAGAGATAAGCATAATACTCGCCCCCATGTCTTTATTAATCTAGGAATTATCTTGGTCCGCAAAACCATACTGACACTATCTAATATAATCCCAGAGGCAACAGCTCCAGAACCTGCTTAACACCTTGGTAACTATAGTCTTCTTTGAATTTTTAAAATTAAAATAAACCTTGACTACTGAGCACTTATTCTTCAGTAATATAACTGCTATTCATTAACATTTGCAGCCAGTGTTCTACTCTACAAGAACCACATGTGGTTTCCTGCTTTTGTTGATGTCTCTATCATACCGTATGAAGATCCTATCTTCACTTCACAACAAGTGCCTAAAGGTATATTTATCTTCCATTTGGACACAGAACGTGTCACTAAATAATTGTGTTCCTCTTCACACACTCAAATTTTGGAGTATTTTTTTAAATTCAATTATATCTTCATTTTTAACCTGCAGACTGAGAATTAAGATAGCACTTATATGGGGATATTATATATTTCCAATATACATAAGAATATTTGATTTATCATATGTTATCTTTCTCATTATATACTAAAAGACTTTAAAGATGAATCAATAGCCTGTTATACCATGTTACGCTGATATTTATTGTCCTTAGGTAAGGTTAGATAGCTGGTGTAATAATATGGCACAGTAAAGGTGCCATTGATTTGTGTGTGGTCTGCTTATTCCGGCTAAACTTTGTAATGATTAGAAATAGATGTTGTTTATTTAAGTACTGTGCTCAATCAATGTATTATTATTGTGTGTTTTTTTTACATTGGTGTGTGTTAACACATTTTTCACGTTTTGTTACCGTGTGCATTATTTCAGATATAGTTTATGTATCTCATATAATCGCCTTGTAAATCGATGGTTATTGGCCATCTTTACTGGAATCTATTCTTTCATAAGTTTATTTTAGCATGGGACAAACCTGGGGATCAAGCATGGCTTACACTTTCAAGATTTGAAGGCGTCTGGTTCAGATACATATACAGTACGCTCACGTACATTAGCTTTACAAAAGGGCACTGAATGATTTACATAAAGACAATGGGGAAGGGGATTTAAGACAGGAGTTTGCTCACATGCTAATTTCTGCATAATTTATATATGGCTCTTTTACTTATGTATATCTATATATAAATGTATTACAACAGATGGATAGTTGCTTTTGCAATGCTCCAATGACGAGCCCCTTTAAGTCTATCCCGCTTGTAGGACGTTCCATGCCATCCTACTTTTTACTGCCTAAAGGCTAGTAGGATAGCATAGAACGTCCTGTACTAAACAGCTCATCGGGCCCCCCCGATGAGTTATGGGCGGATCCTGCTGCAGGGACTTGTCAGGTGAGGCCACTCTGACACAGCAAAAACCTGCAGGACGGCATAGACCATTTCTGTCATCCGTGCGTGCTCGAACTTCTGGGCTCAGGCACCTGACCGTGTCCCTGCTTGGATGTTCCTGGCTGGAACACAAAGACACCAGTTTGGTGCTTTGGACGTTAAGGACCAAAGCACCATCCGGAGTCAAGGGGTTCAGTGCTGTGAGGACTACTAAGGAATCATAGTGTTAGTGTCACATTTCACTTACTTTTAAAAAAAAAAACCATAATTAACCAGTATTCATTTCTAAAGGCGGATTGTCAGGTTTGCAATATTACATTTTCTTTTTCTTTACAGAAATTTACTGGCATTTTTGTATATTGTATGGAGTCTGTGATTCCTGTAAGTGCAATGGAAAAACATCCTACAAAAAGTGGTATAATACAAAATCACAGAATATCGCTGACAGATAAAGGGACGCAAAACAACAACTGCCTTTGACCGATTTGTGGGAAGAATGCAGGACAATGAGGTCAATAGGCTATGGACGAAAAGCACTCCTTATATGTCTTGTATTTCAAGGACCTGGTGAAATTATGTTCATTGTTAAATTGTTTAAAGGTAAATATATATATATTCGAAACATGTAGATCATACAGAAAATAAGCCATTTATGACTGCCCTTTAAATGTTCCACACCTTATAGCATCTGGTGTCTCTGCCAGTACAAATCAACTGAGACAAACACCAGGCAAAATGTGCTGGTAAACTACAATTCCCATTACACTCAGTCAGTTCTTTATCTATGAATAATATATGCCTTATGTGATATTTTTACACTTAATGTATGTTTCAGTGGGGTTTTTAGGTTCTAAAATGCCTCTTAGTCTATTTTAGGACTAGAAACCTGAAGCCAGCTATAATTCTCATGATGCTTTATTTGCCTTAAATTCATGGTAATGTGAAGTCCTCTATTTTGACTTTAGAACAGAGTCCCTGCTCCTCTGTTATATTTACCTTTTGTGTAAAACCAGTAAGCATTGGGGGACTAAGCCTAGGTCTTCTAAACGTTTAACCCCTTAATGACAAGACCTTTTGAACTTGTCTTTCCCTTGGTGACAAGGGCTGTTTTGACATTTCTGGGGTGTTTGTGTTTAGCTGTAATTTTCTTCTTTCTCACATACTGCACCCACACAAATTATATGTTGTTTTTATCGTCATAAGAAGGGCTTTCATTAGATACCATTATGTTTATCATATCTTATAATTTACTACTAAAAAAATCATAAAATATGATGAAAATATAAAAAAACCTTTTTCTAACTTTGACCTAAAAGTGTCAGGCATGTCCATTGTCGGCAACAAAGTTATCGGATGGACGTGCCTGACACGTCCATTGTCGTGAAGGTGTTAAGCTTGTTATTGTTAACTAAATTAGCCGTAATTGATGTACTGGCAAAAAGTGACAACCTTCATTTATTTGTCATGAAGGAAATAATTGAAGCTTTAATGATGCCCTTTAACTCAAAGGTTGACTCAATATACGCGGATATGTCCTGATATCGATGTGGATCGGGCACAGAGTTTAACAAATCGGCAAAATGCAGCTTTTGGATCAAGACCTTTTCGCAATAAAAACCATCGTTTTTTGGCTACCCAATATGTGCCGATGACCCCCTAATATGCTCCACATTCAGGTAACAAAGGCAGAATTTGCCCTTTTCAATTCTCCAGATGTCGGCTAGAGAATTGAATAGAAAAGTGTACAAGAATGAAAGTAAATCTATTTTAAACACAAACCTATGGATATACAATTATAATATTATATATTTACATTCATATATGCATGTTTACATTTTAATAAACATTTTTAGATTTTATTTATATACTTTATTTTTGTGGGTTTTTTTTTATGCTTCTGGCAATCCCGTTGACTTCTATGGGAGGACTTCAGTTATATTCGTATTAGCTGAGGTCCTGAAATGGCCCTGAAATATTATTATTATTATTATTATTATTATTAATAATAATAATTAATAATTAGTCCTCCCCATAGAAGTCTGTCCGAAGGACTGATGACTAAGTTCCGGTTTGTTTCGGCTGCATTCGGTGGAGATATTGCCATGGAATCAGCTACGTTGTCAAAATTGTTAAAATATTCAGACACCGATGTGAACCGAATTCATCTGCAATTCGGAGGCACTATTTCAGTGACAAAAAACGGAGTTACTGAGCCCAACCCTTATGGTGGATTGCAAGCTTGGAACAATTTTTTTTTTTTTTTTTTTTTTAGGTCCCATTAATGCCTGAGACAGGGATATCGAACCCTGGACTTGAAAGTTTGCAAAATCGTGTTCACCAATCAAAAGTGCTGGCACAACACTACAGGTTAACAGATTGTCGTAAAGGAAAATCTTATCCATTATCCGTGTTCCACCTAACAATTTTTTTTTTTTTTTACAAGGTTCTGATATGTTCTGATCTGTTTGGCCAAGTGTTGACAAGGGTTAACAGTACAATATGCTGTTTGATATCTGCAGGCACAAGTGCCCATCTTACTACTCAAAAGTAATTATTAAATGTCCACTTATGCAAGAATAAAAATCCAAAATGTGTCACAGACCTTTTGTAAATGTGTTGTTTTTTCACACAAACCTCATTTAATAATCATGCTTGGCAATACAATAATTTCTTAGTCTTGCTGTGCTTTTATTTGTCTCCCCCGAATGTAAAACTTCACACAATAAAAACCTTGGACTGGCTGTCATTTCATGATTCTGATTCCAGAGAACAAGAGAACTCACTTTTAATTGTGATCATTCTATAAATGGATGGACAACAAAGAATCAGTATGGGTTATAGGAGCAGAGAACTGGACTACTGTAGTTGACATAATCTTACACCCCTGTTTTGTAAGTCTGTGTGTCTGTATACAACCTTTTGTGCATGTGACATTGTTCATGTGTGTGTCTAACCCTGTGTGTGATACAAGTGCTTTGTGAAGCACTGTTGGTGTAATGTGGGTACTGGGGCAAGCACTGTGGGTGCGGCAATGTAGTGATGTGGCATGACTTGTGATTGCAATGTCAAGGGATTTGTGGGCTATAATGAAAGGAGGGCGAGAGAACTGTAATGAAGGGTACAGAGGAAGCAAATAAAAACAGGAAAAGCATTTTTTTTTTACAAACATTATTATCTGCTAACTATACTTCGGACTGACAAGCAGTGTTTATGGATAAGGAGCAAATATAAAGCCATGTGTGCTTTTTTGTTATCCATCCATAAACTGTATTTTTCCAAATGTGATTTAAAAATGCAATTTCTCTATTCTGAAGAAAATAAATGGTGCAATGCTATGGGCATAATGATTTACTGTGCAGTGCTTTCACATGTTGTAGATTTACACATTGGATGTCTCGCGGTCTCTCTCTAGCATGTCTTGGGGATACACTGCATGAATGCAAGATGAAGGTGCACCAAGCATGCACACAGCCATTCCTGTGCATGTCCAATGCTTCCTGTTCTAGGTAAGCCCAAGGGACGCACAAAACTAACCATACACCTGTATGCTCGTATATTGCATATGCAGGCCAGTGGGCAGTGCTAAAATGTACATTATTTTGCTTTATTTGCCATTATATATTACTATTGGTGTTGTTATTTAACTTGTTCTTCTAGTATGCTCTTTGGATTTTGCTATACGTTGGGTTGGCAGAGTTGCAAGAAATTGCGTAGATTAAAATAAATTGTGCTTATTGTGTAGGGGTACCATGTGTCCCAGATTGCTTAGGACAGTCCCGCAATTCAGGACAATGCATTTTCCTTGAGAGACAGCTCTAAGTGAAGGAGGTCTCAGCCAATCATGAGTGTTCAGCAGTCTCTTCTGATTGGCTGATTCCCTAATGGTAATAGAGGAGTTGCTTCTCTGAAACTGCTCATGTCTGGTAATAACTATGTATATTATTACATCCGAGATTTACATGGTTCCCAAGGCTTGCTAATAATTTTATATATTAGATACCATCATTGTGTGTGTAAAATCTCATTCACAGCATACAGTGTCCATGAATGACCAATAAAAAATGTGATCACCCTATTGTGGTGTCCTTAGTTTATGACATCAGCTTTGGGCTTGGTTTCAGAGGAACTTCATTCAATGTATAAAGTTGATAGCAAATATTAAAATTCAACTTGTGTCTTTATATTTTAATTAATTTAAGTTAACTTGCTTGTCATTCTTCTAATATGTATAGGATGTATTTATTCACATTGCAAGGAAGGTTTAGATCATAGATTCCATTTGAATATACATTTGGTCCAGCAGCATGCATTGTGTACAAAGCAATGTACAAAATATTTACTACAGGTTCGGTACCCCTTATACAAAATGCTATGGACCAGTATTTTACACAATTGCTAATCTTCACCAACATATATCAAAGTTTCTCGGCACTCATGAAATATAGTACTATCAATGCAATACTTTTACTGTGAGGTAGCAGTGATGTGAGGCATCAGTGGGAATCAGTCTGCACCATTGTACCCTTTGTGGCTATGGAGGAATCTGGGCATGCATGGAAAGGCTATGTCACAGCTTAAGGAGACTGGATACTGAATAAACTGTTGAGCATTTGCATTCTGACAGGGGTGTGAGGAACATGCAACGAAAAAAAACAGAAAGTTGGATTTCGGGGTAAGGGATATTCCCCCTGTGTTCATCTTAGTGAGAGTATTTGAGTCTAATTAATCTATTCCATGTATGATATAAGGTACTTTGTCAGTAATTGTTGATTCACAAATGCCTTGTAAGATGATTTTCCATGAGTTCTGTTTTTTTCATTTATATTCTTGAATTTACTGGTGGTCACAGAATGGATGGCAGGTAATAAATAATTCTTATATACTAAAGAGTGTTAAAATACAGACAGTTCCTATGAGCCTATAACACACAAAGCATTTTCTGTGACTACATGGCAGGTGTGGCATATCTTACATTTTAATTCCCTCCTTTCCCAGAAGACCATGATTTATTGTACAGTGAGAGCCACCGGCATCTATTGGTGAATATACAGCTGTCCTGGATCCTATAAATATGCTTCATCGTCCATCAGTTGTGTGTCACAAAAGGAACTAAAATTATCCTTCTGTTGTTTTAGTTGTTTGTTTGTTTTTTTCTTTGAAGTTGCTGCTGTCCCCAGAAGCGGCTGGTTCAAGAGACATGCTCAGTACAAAATGTTTATGTACAAAAAAAAAAACAAACAATTGATCCCTGCCTTCCTCTCTTTCTAGTCTGGTCTAATGAGCCATGAGTGCTTCTCTGCTGTGTATGTAATTGCGAGTGAGCTGGCTGAGAGTGATGAGACATAGAAAGTTGAGCTGCATAAAAAGTGGCTGGCTGAGAGTGATGAGACATAAAAAGTATATCTAAGCAAAATAGACTTTCTGTGGTGCTATGTCTCCATTCACTTATAAAGAGCTGTTTTAGACCAGTTGGTCGATACACCAACAACTATAAACCCTGCTCAAATCTTAGAGTTGCAGGTTTGATTCCTGCTCCTTCAATGCTGTGACTTACTGATACAAGGAGGAGAAGGTAATGGATCGTTTTGCATCAAAAGTTATGTTATTACAAACTTTATAAAGAGCTGACATCCACTAGTATTGAAATCATTATAGACTGAGGGAACCTTGGTGAGAATTGAACCTGCAACCCAGAGGCTTGACTATGCAGTGCAGCCAACATACTAACCAAATGAGCCATCATGTCTGACGTACTGGGGCATGCTATTACAAGCTCTGTTAACACATTATTATGTGTTATGCTACGTGTATTTGACAAATGTCCATTTTACACCATCTTCCAGCATTCAAGTTATGATGGCTTACTCAGTTAATGCACTGCTTGCAGACCATCCCAGTGTTGCTGGTTCAATCCTGGGTAAGGCTGCTGGTCTTTCATGGTTCCACTGCTAGTAAAATAAGATTGGTTAACTTTCTTATGGTAATATGAAAACATTAATTATGCTTCAAAAAAATCCATTTAGATTCTGTTTCTGACATCACTCCATTGGAACCTTGGATTAATGAGATGGGCTACCGGGACTCAAACCTGCAACCCTGAGTATCAGACAAGGTCTACAGTCAATGGTGTATTAACCAGCAAAGCTATCACAGTAAGCTTGCTGCAAAGTGGTTTAATACAACCCTTTATAACTAATCAGAGAGACCGTATTCTAAGCCAGGCATTTTTAAGTAGCTAAACTTTTTATGTCTCATCACCCTCAGCCAGCCAATTTTTTTTGTAGCTAAACTTTTTATGTCTCATCACCCTCAGCCAGCCACTCACGATGGGCACCCAGTCTTCAAATATGAAAAGCAGATTAGTAGAAAGCATAGAAGAAAAGCCCTTGTTCTTTTGATTCATGATTCACAGCAGCAGACATGGAAAGAGTGTTCAACTTTGTTTTCGCCACACTTATGTCTCCTCAGTCTCAGCCAGCCACTCATATTGTATTAGCTTGTAACATCACACAAGAAGTTGGATCTTGTTCTGGAGGTCGGTGCTTCTCATCTTACTTGGCTTGGGTTTTATGGAGAAGGAAGGACATAAGATCATAGAGATTATATCAAATTCCCTCTTATAAAAGAGCATGAAGATTGTTATTGCATCACTCTCAGCTTAGCATCCTCAACACTATAATGCAGATAGAGAACTGGAATGTATGTATGGCTGATTAGCATGTAGTGATAAGGAAAAGAGGTGAATTTTACTAGACTCCTAAATATTCTTGTAAACGTTAATTTATTAGAACATCCCATTGAAAAAGAGAAGGGCTAGGAACAGCTCTACTATACCCATGATGTGTAGATGGATGTGCTATGTAGAGTAGGCATGGCTTTATTTCACTTTATAATTAATACAAGCAGAGATATAATCCAATAAAGGGAAAATTAACTGATACATTAGTCTACTTTTATAAAGGGCATCACTAAGTTGGTCTGTTGGATTGGACCCCTGATGCTCAAGCATCCACTCCTTTAGATGAGTGGCGCAGACAGTGGTGTATCTTGGTTTTGTGCTGCCCTAGGCAGACAAAATTCAGTCACCCACCCCACCCACAGTGCACACCCATGACATGCCCCATCAACCACATTAAATGCCCAATCACCCCATTACATGCCCCATCACCCACATTACATACACACTAAATGCCCCCATCACTCTCATTTCAAACCACCACCACGTCCATTACATGGCCCCAGCACCCTTATTAATTGGAAGCAGCTAAAGCTTGCTGAACGGTGGGGGAGGGAAAAAAAAAATGTTTGAAGCATCATAGGTGTGCTTTCACACCCTCTGGCAAAAAGCCGCCCTAGGCAAGTGCCTTGTGGAAGATACACTACTCCGTATAGAGGAGGCTGTAATAAAAATAAACACACAACCAAAAGCACATATCAATATGGAAGATAATAAACTAAAAAAAAAGAAGATAAATAATAAATGGGCTCCCACTTTGCATACATAACTGGTGATGGGATTTTAGTTACACAATGCATTTAACACATACACAGCTACTTCGTCACGTGAAATGTGTGTTTCACAATAATACTGTAATTACTACAGCAGTCACTTGTGCTAAACAGGTTATTACCAAAGGGACAATTATACAAGAAAAAAAAAAACCCATGACCATATTTCCTAACATAGTATAGCCACTTTTAAAAAAAAAAAAAAAATTTATTGTTAAGAAAACACCGGCCATGCCATTGATGCCATAGACGTAACATTGGACTCAAGCCAATTTTTGGCTGGTTTGCAGGTAGTCTTCATTTGTCTATGTTCTATGTACCAGTTTTTCCTCATACCATTGACCGTAAAGCTTTATAATGGGGAGTATAATAACAGAAAAATTAATTTTAAAAAGTGTGTGTAGAGAATGAAAAATGATCTATACATTGTGTTAACAAGATTGCAAGCAGAGGCAGAGAAATTTATTTTTTGTGACTAGTAACTCCTGCTTATAACATCACTTGTGACTTTATATGCAAATGAACTAGTTCTCAAGGGAAAATGTGCAATTTGCATGCCAAGCCATAGGTGAGGTCATAAGCAGTAGACGCTACATACATTTCCTTGAAATCTTGCCAACACAATGTTTTTCCATTTTCTACATTTTGCAGTATAAGCAATGTTTAGGTTGACAGAAGCCTTGTAACGGTGCAAGCACACAGAGAAGGAAAGGATATATTCTAGATTTTAAAAGCACAAGACCAGAGTTCGGAACATACATCGAAAGAAAAAAAGAATCAATCCAGAATTTAAAAATATATATTGTTTAAATATTCAGCACAACAAATTGTATCATATGAGCAACATCTTATGGGATAGTATCCCTCTGTACATGTGGAATAAAGGGACTGGATAAGGTTCTCCCACTCTGGCTTCCTGTTCAAAGAAAAGGAAGAAAAAGAAAAGATAAGAAAAAACAGTAACACTACAGAATAATAAGTGAATAATAAAACATACATAATCTCCCAACCACATAAAACATATCATATACAAGGGTAGATTGTCACATAAATACAATGCTATGAACCAAAGTATTACAGATAATATAAAACAGTTTTAAGCAGTATAGGATATGATTTACAAAGGAGATTTAAATGTAAGATGCCAATAAAGGAAAGCATATTAATATCCTATTTAATTATAGCCATAAGCTCCATGATCAAGCTAGACTAGAGGATTATTAGCAATGTATTATAATCAGCCATCGATGCTGACATGAGTATAATTACTTACAGTAGAAATAGGCTTAATGATCACATAATTGGGTTCAGGACATGTACCTAACAATACAAACAAAAAAATGCATTAATACAAGATCCAGGAGCTTATAGGTAGGAGAATTGTTTACTGTACTTACCCAGTTATTGGAAAAGAATTTCACAGTTACTTAATGAAGTATATTGTATCCAGTCCAGAATGGTCTTTCCGATATACAGCATACGTGGTTTAAACTAGTACGTAACAAAAACTACAACATATTTCTGTGAAATATTTAGTGTATATAGAACTAGAAAAAGGATCCCTGTAAGGAGGAGTGAGACACTATTACTGCATGGACTATTTCAAGTCTCAGAAGTGTTAATCGGTTTTCAACAGTAATGCCATTGCATCTCTATACACCATAAGCACTTCATATAGAATATAAACAGAATCTAATTATAGTCATCATAAATATGTGCGGTAATATATCCAGTGTTGCCTATTTAAATAGCCGTCTTAGAATCAGACGGATTCTTTACTATGGCAATTTCAGTGGAGATCCTCCTTTGGTGTGCAAAACATGATGAGGTAAGGACTACTAGGTTTACTGGACCCAGACCCCATCCAGCCAACAACCACCAATACACAGTACAAGAGTGTCACCAAACAACCTACACTGCTCAATACAAGTTGTACTAAATTGTCAGATTACCTGGCAATCCTGAGACAGGTCAGTCACGTCTGTCTGAGCCAATTTCCAGGGGTCTGAAATCTCAGTCACCCGATGACTGGCATTCTATCCAAGATACATACAAACATACATATATCAAACATTGCCCAGTTGCAGAAAGGCTATATAATTGTTCAGCACTTAGCATTACCTTAATTACCTAACTTACCTTATTTTGATTACACTTAATCTATATAAGCAAAACATGTGAATCTTAAAAATAATGGGCTGCAGTTACTAAACCACTACTCTGAAACAAGCAGAACCTTAATATTTGAGGATAATGAAACAAAAAAGATACACCCAGAGTTTTAAGATGATCAAGGTCTGGTTTTTAGGACTCCAAATAATCTTCACAGCTCTAGTACCAGTTTGTCAGCCTTTCCTCTCACATTCAGGGCCCAGAGGCCAGCTTACTTCTCAACTATCTAAACACTCTGTAACAAGCCACAGGTGAGCCTAATCACCTCACTTCTCAGGGCCAGGCATAATACAAAACCTGGGCTGGACACTATATAGAAACTCTCCATAAAAATGGAATGGAGAACTATTCCACTCTAATCTTCCAGATACTTCCCCCTCAGGAAAGTTGCATGCTGCCACAATATATATACATATGTATGTATGTATGTATGTATGTTTGTTTATATATATATATATATATATATATACACACACACACATCTATGAATTATACAAAATCTGCATACATATCTATATATTTAAACATATTGCAAGCATCATATAGATATAAAAAACCTTTACATTTGTTTTGAATGAGTAAGATGGAAATGGAAGAGAGGAGGAATACGTAAAAGAAGATCATAGTCATCTGTGCTGCACCCCAGTGGCATTCTTTGTACATTTAGTGCTCATTAGTATAATATATAAAGTGGATGAATTTAGTGCTCATTGGCATGATTTACAAATTATACAAAGTTTATGCTTGTATTGCTCATTGGCATAATTTATACACATTTTATTAATTTACTGCTCTTTGGCATCATATACAAAGCAATGGCAAGCACCGCTGTCCCAGCAATCCCCCCCATCAGTGGAGTGTAGCTTGTCATATTCATCTTGTCACAACTCACCTGCAGCTAGAACTTACCTACACATTCTTCAATTTTTAAATTTGCAACAAAGAAGGTGTGGGATCTCAGAAGGGCATGTCAGTGAAGCTGTCCGGTAATTCCATTTGATATCCATATAAAAATCCATATAAGAGTGATATCTTAAGATTATATATGTCATTTATAACATATATAAAATTTCTTTGGGCATTATATATGAAAGAGGCGAATCTGAATTGGCAAATTCTTCCAAATCGGCTACTTTGGCCTTGAGTTTGAAATTCCCACTTTCACAAATAAAGCAAGAGAGAACTGCAAAGGAATTGATAAGGGAAGTGCAAACTTAAGGTCAAAATAGAAGAGTTGGAAAAGTATAGCTAAATGGAAGAATTTTTCTAACTCGGCTAATATATAATATTATAAATATATATACGTATAAAAAATGTTTTAAACTGTCACTAATGGTAAATTACACTGCAGCTAAACTAATCCTTTCTTCTTGTTATTACTGAACACCGTAACTGGAATATAAAAAGAAGTCATTGTTTGATTCTTAGATTATTCCCACTTTAGCTTTTTTTGTCTGGCAGCATGTAGGACAGAAGGCTGCAAGTGGCATTTAAACAGTGATAAGCATTATAAGACTGGAAAAAAAACGTCAAATCATAGGGGGAGAAGTATAATTTGTTAATTCTCTTTAATTCTTCTCAGTGCACGGATAAAATTTAAGTAAATGGAACCATACAGCTTAAAGCAAGTCAAATTATGTAAATTAAATGGGATGTAGAAGTCATCATGAGCTGTTTTAATGTGTAAATTTCAAGGAACAGTAAATGTACAGTAATATCTTTTGGTAAAATATTTCTAAGGGATGCAAATGATCACTATTTCTTTTAGCCTCTGGCAGTATAAAATATCGCTTTATTTGATAATTATAATGATTAAAACTAACTTCAGGAGAAGTTGATGGAGCATGTTCTAAAAGGATGAATTATTATATGAACTGAACATGTATTGTTTGAAAAAAATGAAGGAGCCCAAAGCGGTAAAAACAAAAAATCAACTAAAACCATCAGTGGTAATTATAGGAGGACAAAACTCTCTCTCTTAGAATCGGTAATCATTTTTTTCTGGTAGTCTAAGAGACTCATGGTTCTGCGTAACAGGAAGCACTGTTTGGTGTGCCCCGTATATATATCCCCTGCTATTGTCAAATTATTTGCACACACCAATGATGGAGAGAGCTGGTTGCTGAACTGGCTCTCACAACCAGCTCTCACTACTGCCACTGAACCTTGCTTCCTTCATACGGCAGCATCCTATTCTATGCTTTTGCAAATGTATGCTTTTGTAGTGGCCTCCTGCCTCATTAAAAATAATCTCAGTGTTTAGTTCCTCTTTAGTGGGGTTATATTAAAAAACAGAATTAATGACAATGATGTTTAAAACTTAATATTGTGACAAATAAAATATAATTTATGGGTACACTAATTTCACAATATCTACAGATCCAAACAAAAATGCCATAGCTCACACTTTCTACAGGGAAGAGTACAAAATTGTGCCCACCCAATAGTTTCACAGTCGCTTTTGTTCAGAAAAATTAAAACGGGTACATAAATAATATAGAAAACTGACCACTGATCCCACGGAGATATTTAACAGGCAATTGAAGTCGTTGTTGGAATATGGGCTAAAAGAAGCCAAATTTAAGTTATTTGTTCAGTCACTTTCCTTGGATCCCAATATTCTACTTTCTGCGGAAAGTCCACACAGGCAAATTCAATCCACCAATTAAACCCATCATTAGTGGTTTACGTTGATTTCCATCTTCAAAAATATGCACAGGCTGCATTCTCAAGTGGCAAACAAATGATAGATCTGCTACATTTGTATTTTCATTATAGATAGTTCTCAAGCATGATTTGGGATTGCAGGCAGGCAGGGGTGCTTTGGAAGGGGACTCCATGGTGTCTGACAGACTGTGAATTTATTGCACAAAAGGTATCTTTTATTTTACATCACACTTATTTTTTATTTGATCATCAGTATTATTGTAACAGTTTTGATGTTCCTAGAGGGATAACCCAAATGGCAAATGATTTAGCTAAACTAGAAAAATGGGCAGCGTTGTGTTTAATGTGGATAAATGCAAGATAATGCACCTTGGGTGTAAAAACCTAGGGGCAGAATATAGAATATTTGATATAGTCCTAACCTCAACATCTGAGGAAATGGATTTATGCGTAGTTATTTCAGAGGACTTAAAGGTAGGCAGACAATGTACTAGAGCAGCAGGAAATGCTAGCAGAATTCTTGGTTGTATAGGGAGCGGTATTATCAGTAGAAAAGTAGAAAGAGGGAGGGTGTTCATGCATTGTACAGGGCAGTATTGTATGCAGTACTGGAGGCCTAATAAACTGAAGAGATACTAAACTGATTCATGGATGGATTGCAGAATAAAAAAGATTCAAAAGCTGGTCATACAAACGCCCCTGAAGCAACGCGTTTTATATTAACAATTTTTAATTTTATTGACACTGATTAGTCCATTTTTTTATGATTGGTTCTGGTGCAGCTTCCTCACCAATACCTAGTTCTCCTCTGCTGAATAACTCTGTTGGTACCTCTTAGGCCTTGACTTCCCGCTCTCTCCTACAATCAGTAACCTAGCTGTCACCCTGTTCCCCCCCTGCCTTAGTGCTGGCTTGCCATTACTCTTTTGGGGCTGTTTCGTTTCAGTCTACTGGCTGTTAATCCTGCTCTAAAATGGGGATCTTGTCATGTGCTTAGTATTTATTACACATCATTGACAGTGATTGGTTTTAAGCTGATTGCACCAATAACTTATAACCTAGGCCTTTCCTTTGGCAGGTGTCACTACAGGGTCCTGGTGACAGGGGACCCTGAAGGCCCAATGATGGTATTAAGGAGTCACATTGTGGGTGTGAAATAACAGGGCTTGATCCTCTTTTTTTTTTTATTAAATTTTGTTATACATTTGTTACTTATTTGCCTCTCAATCTGTCATTTTAATTATTGAATTATATTGTTTGTGGAGAAAAGATACTTTATTTACTGGAGTTATGACCCATTGAGTCAGACTGGGATACAAGCAACTCCCTCATGTCATTATAATGGGTATGTCAATTACGCACGCATGTTTGAGCAAGCTTCCAAATGACACAACACTAAGTAAGTGTTTTACCTTTGGGGGAAATTACATAAACATTATTTTTACAGATAACACTATGACGTTTTTATTTGTCTTTTATTTACGTATGTATGTATGCTGAACCAGTAGATAGTCATTGCTCTCTCAAATATAAGTATACCTTGTTAATTTTGAGTGTTTATCACTTTTAGTGGCAACACATTTGTATGCGCTGCACTTTATTGAAACAAAACACAGCTGTGTATTAAGTGTCAGCTGCACATTCATTGCCCTTTGAAACTATTTAATGTGCCTGTTATCACTTTATTGATCTTTAAATGACAAACACTAATGTAGATATTTACAAATAATTACTAGTTATAGACAGTACTTTGACTGGGGTAATTAAGTTTACAATATATTTCAGTGTTTGGGAATAAAAGTTGCTGGATATACAGAAGACCACCGGCATTCCTTGATCCAAACTTGACAGTTAATCAAAAATACATATAATGCAAAGAGAGCATAGCGATAAAGCAGACACTATACGCATTTTCTTTTCTTTTTTTGAAAGAGGATGGGGGGGGCAGCATTTCATTCTTTGCCCCAGGCTGCACAATGTCTTAGGCTGGCCCTGCTTCCACTTGTCAGCCAGTATCAATGTAGGAGAAAATGGTTAGTAAAGAAACACTACTTTCAATTATTGCCTTCACATTTGCAAATACCAACAAAAAAAATAAGTAAACATTGAATATTTTTAAACACACGGCAAATGTTAGAATATATTCACATGTGTTTTTATTAGCATTTGTCAATAAGTAAAATATTTTTCATGTAAAGTTAGAAAAATTGTTGTTTTTTTATTTTTCATCACTTTTACTTTTTTTTTAGTAAATTATATTTTATGATAAAAATAATGGTATCTTAAGAAAGCCGTTCTTATGCCAATAAAAACAATATATAATATGTGGGTACATTAAATAAGAAAATTACAGCTAGACAAAAACACTGCAGATGTGCTGTCACCAAGGGTAAGACACAGAGAAAATAGTCCAGTCTCCAAGAGATTAAATATCATGTTAAAAGGTAGTAGATGTGGCTGCCTGATATTCATGGCCAGCAATGGTGCACCAGTAATGCAGTACAGGATATGGCAGAATATGTCTTCTGGAGGACGATCGCAAGGAAATAGCACACAGTTCATCTTGGTAAAAAGAACCTGGTGCAAACCAAGCAATATCCTTAACACAGTCATGCTGATGGGTAATGGTGTGAGCCACAAAGTCTAGTTTGTTGTGACTGAGGCTGTTCAATGTACACATGATTATGTACAATCTTTCTTTATATTGAATCTGTTTATTAGTAAATAGATGCATAAAAGTAGACACAACACAATGCGAATGTAATATAATAAAATAATATTATATGTATTACAATGAGTACTTTTTATGTGTGCACATAATGTTTGGTACAATTTATCCAGGTCCTTAGAATATAAGGCAAATGTCATCCATTTGCTCAATACTCAGTTTCATTAAAGTATCTAATACCACATCCTCTTCAGCAAAATAGCTACACTTATTTATTGAAATATGTGTTTCTTTCTAATGGCTAATAAAATCCATGATGGAAATGTCTTCACTGGTCCTTAACAATATGTTGTAAGGAGTATTTTTCCACAGCTACCATTTATACAGAAGAGGGTTAAATGTGTTCTTACAGACATAAAGAAATAATTAGAAATGTCACTGCTTGCATTAGGTTGCCATATATCACTTTATTGGAACCATATGTCACTAAATAAATCATTGTCTTGCTTTTCTGTCGAAATGGTGATTTTTGGGGAAATCAATACTAAGTAAATTAGAGCTAGACAATATATTCTTACATATGTATTATCACTTTTCCTCTTACTTTTCTCTTTTTTTTTTCTCCCTTTAGTTTTTAAGTGTTTGTACACAAAATGGATCAAAACTCAGTGCGGCAGACAGAATCAAAGACTGTAAATTTCTCAAAGACAAAGAAAATCTAAAACACTCAATATTTTTTAGAAACGTTTCTTGAAGGCTAATTTCAAATTCAAGTAAATACTCTTACACAGGCTTGTTAAGCAGACAAATATTGTTTGTCGAGTATACAAACATTTTTATACAGCTTTTAATACACAAATGTGGATATGTATGCAGCAGTAATTTTTGTGAGTTGGAAAGGTAAAATCACATGGTATTATAGCTAATTCTACCCTACAAATAGTGCCGGTAATTATCAGTGTTAATTCGAAGGAGGCAATAGGGGTATATTTTTTGGATGCCAGTGTACTGAGAGATTTCCTGGTAAGTTGCCTGCCCTGGTGCTGGCTGATTCCTCCACTGTTACCACTTTCCACCACAGTTTAATCTTTAAATATAAACCAAAGTGTATTTTTCCCTATTTCAAACAATAAATAATGGTACAATTCTGTGGGGCTGGTATACAATTGTTTGTACGTTATTATTCTCAGTTCAGCCTTGTGTGCAAGTTAGTGTGATTTGTGTATCAGATTTGATATCTTATGATATAAAACACAAGAAGGTCAGCTCTGGAGCGCTACATCTGTAATCCTTGACTAAACCGACAAAGTACATACACCATTTCTGTACAGCAGATTTGGATAATTGGAAAATGGAGAGTGTAGTAGCTCATTATCCTACATGTCCTGTATTCTGCAGAGATAATATTCTGTTTTCAAACTTATCATATTATGAAAGGCAAATTACTACTTTAATACATGTTATGCTAATTAACTGGCACATAGGAGAAAACCATTAAAGAATAACACCTCTAACCTCTGGTTCCTATTCTGCTTTTTTGTCAAGAACATCAGCATTCAAACACTACAACACAGGGTCTATTCACTATAATGCAGAAATCTGGCATTGATGAACAAATGTACCCCCCAGGAAAAAAAACATTGTATACAAAAGTTGTTATGCATTGGATAGCAGTTGTTTTACTTTTTGTATTCATTCATCACATGTATTTTGTATCATCTCATAAGAATGGTAGCCATTTGATGTCCCCACCTCCAAACCATTGTACACAATTGGCGTCTAAAACAATCTCATAAAGCATCTTTCTTTTATGAGTCTGTAATGGACTTGTATGGGCTTGTATACAATATTGTTTTGTAATTTGGACTCAAGAAACATTGTCCATATCTATTTTCTATTTGCAAAACCAATGAAAAGCACACTCACATGTCTTTATATAAAACAAACAGCATAAAATCCACGTTTCAAACCAGTTAGTGGCTCTTTGTTAAGTGGTTCTGTTTGTGTACTGTACTATTTTTTATATTTGTGTATGAAGGTATATTTAATAAACTGACAGTTTTTCTATATCTTTTTTTAAAATTATATTTATTCATGCAAATACAGAGATATATGCGATGAGACCGTTATACAATATCTTAAACACAACACAAACTAAACAAATATGCCACTAGACACCAGAGACCAGTGTAAGGGGTGGGGGCATGTAAGGTATGTGATGGAGGCATGTAATGGGGTCATGGAGGCATGTAATGGGGTGATGGAGACATGTAATGACAATGTTAGGGTTAACTCAGCATTTATTGAGTTAACAGCATCACAAGAGTCAAGGAGTTATTTCATTGTCAATTGGAAACTCCTTTACCTGGCAAATGAAAATAAACCAATTTATATGTTTGTGTATGATGTAAATAGAAGTATCAGCAGATTTGTCTCTTAACTTTAGGGTCAACCTAATATGTGCCAATAATAGGTCCCAAAATGGTACCTCCAAATTGAAGACAAATTTGGGGGAACATCTACACCCAAATTTAAATCTAAGGTAACCCAGATATGTCTCCACATATTCCATGATGATATCCCCCAACTCCAAATGCAGCCAAAATTCACCAAAAGGAAGTGGTAGCCTCAGTTAGCCCAATATACATCTAAGGGGATGACTTCGGCTGATATCTGGCTATTTTGAACATTGCGGAAGTCCTCCCATAGAAGTCAATTAAAAATGCTTATATTCATGTAAATATACTATTATAACACATAACATTATGTTAAAAATATGTTTACTTTAATTCTACGCTTTTCCATTCAATTCTCCAGTCAGATCTGGAGAATTGGAATGGGCAAATTCCACCTGTACTATCTGAATTCAATGCATGTTCGGGGTGATCAGTGCAGATTGGGTGGCCAAAAATCAAATCTCAAATTCCCAAATCATGGTGAAATTTCTCAGAATGCTTTGGTTTCCGAACGGTCCGGACAATTCTGACCTGAATTCAGGGATTTTGAGTAGCTGCTGTTTTTGAAATTTGCTTTATCCATTTTGGGATTTATCGGTGTATAATGAGTCAACCCAAATATTTAAAGAGTGCAGCAGGGCTCCCTCTCCACTATGTGTTAGTTTGTCTAATCATACCAAATTTACTGTCCTGTGAAAATGTATAAAATGCAATATAAATTTGTTGCCTCTAATCCCAATAATTCTCAGCACAGATCAAAAGTAAATAGCAGTTTTTTTTCTTTTTTTAGTTAAATCATCCATTTTAATTATAGCTATTTGTAGCAGGAGTCTCAAATTCAACCCTTGAGCACCATAACCCTGCCAGAGTTTTAGAATTACTTGAATTAATATGTAATTAACTAATTAGTACTGTGCATTACTAAACATTATTCTCAGAGTTATCTCAGCTGTTATGCAGCTCTGAAGGACTGAAGTCTGCATCCCTTTTTCCAGGCTAAATCTAAATTCTCGTCGGAACCATCAAGTGTTCATGACATAATTATTATGTTATACTGGGGACACAGGTCATTGACCGTTGACTGGCACAATGCCTAACAAAATGTGATCTATGTTCACCCACTGGCCAAGAAAAAAAAAGGGCCCACTAATAACCATTAAATATTTTGATTGGCTGACAATGTCAGCCAATCAGATGCCTCCTACCGTCATTTGAAATACGATCCCTCTGGAATGGTATTTCAATCGAAGACTGTTCTCCACATTTGTTTTAGAAATAGGAGGATTTTTCTTGTTTTATTAATGGTCCCTTTCCCTGGGCAAGAAGATGAGTGAGGATCCAGGGCATCGCAGATTGTGTCTGGAACCTGTTTACAAGTATGTTTTTCCCTACAGGGCACCCTTTGTGTGCCAGGGGGGTGGGTATGGATTTTTTTATTTATTTAAAACTGCCAGGGGGAAGTTACATTTAAATATATTAATTCCCGTGGCCCCATGGAGCCAAAAAATTATTTGTTTTGGTGACCACAAGCACAGTGCCGGCACACGGTCACTAAGGGGCCACATTATTTTGCATACGGGGGGAGCAATGATTTCAATTTTTGGGAGGGACACTAGGGGACTGGGGGTGGCTATTACAGTCCCAGTCCCCTAGCATAATATTAACAGCAAAATAACAGTGTTTATGCTAAATGCCGTTATTTCCTTACCGCAATACCAGTGTTTAAAGTCCCAGGTGCGTTAAATAATGGGGGCCATTGAATCTACGCCAATGAATCCAAAGCAACTTGGAGTACTTGGATAAGGATTTTGTTTTTCAAAGAGACTCCTCTTTTGTTTTTAGTCTGCAACAAATCATTTTATGACAAAACCTCTCTTTACTGTTGACATAGCAACAAAGAAAACAATTCAAACAGTCTTAACAGTACATCATCATTCCAACAAAATTGTCCTTTCTGTAGTACAACATCCATGTCCCATTATTAGACACCGTTCTCTATGGAAGTCCTATCCAACAATCTATCTTCTCTTTCTTTGCTGCTCCCTGAAGGATGACTATTACATTTGAAGATATATGATGCCATGTGCCTCCCAACTTCTAAAGTCAGAATGTATCTGTTAATTTGTTAGTCTTGTATATGTACATTACAATTGTCTATTGTTTTTATTTCCCATATACCCTATATGTGCTCTCCACAACATACTTGCACAAATATGGTATTGTTTTAAATTTGAAAATGTATTTAATATCATTCTGAACTTCATTCCCAGGATTTACTTGAAACTGAAATCCTGATATATTCTTCCTAGTAATACAATTTCTAAATAAATGAATATGTATATTTATGTGCGTGTAGATGTGTGCATGTTTAAGGTTACATCTTAAGTGTTTTAACTAAGTAAATGTAAAGAATGAAATTTGTCATCAAAGTATTTTTTCTGAAAAGTACTACTTTAATACCATGACGTGAAGACTTGTGAAGAATGAGACGTAGCAGAAATGCCTCAATCTGCAGGCAGTAAGAGGATGTCCTATCATTTCCACCGCCTGTGCAGGTCCGTTGAGCTCACAGGCTTGTATGAACCTCCGACACCTGGGGGAGGGCGGTCAGGTACTGGTAGCTGAGAGCGCCCAGGAGCATGGCACATGACAGGTAAATGGGGGAGAAATTGTTTCGGGTCACTAACAAGCAATTCAGGCCCCGGATAGAATCTATTATATGCCGTGTCCTGCCTGATGAGGGGTCTGCCACTGGGATTTTCTGATGGATCTCTTCCACGTACTGGTACATCATGGCTTTCCCAGCCTGTACGAATATTATATGGCTGTACATGTGAATATTAGGTAATGAACACTACTTAGTGTCTCAAAACATCATTTATGTTCTGTTATTTGTGCATGCAGCCATATTGGGTATGACTCTGGGGTACAGAGACCCAGCTTACATCTGCGTAGCAGCAATGGACAAGATATTAGAAAATAAATACAGATGGCAGTAAATCCAAATACTGGAAGTTCTATATTCCTTTCACAGTCCTTAATGAACTTATAACTTTTCCATCATGAAAATAGGAAAACATCCAATTTTTAAGCAAACTATTTTTTATACATTAATTGGCAAAGTAAGTTTACGAAAGAAAAATATACAATTTACCAAAAGTACTCTATTCAAAATCTGACAAAATAAATAAAATGTTAAATATTTTAAAATCTTCTTAAAAATGACTACTACAGAATTGGTAGTAGTAATTCATCTGTTAAGCTGTTCTCCAGGTGTCATTATATGGTGGTTGTCTTCAGAACCATATACAGAAAGAATCAGCCAATAAGTATACGTACTTCCAATCCACTGGCACTTAAGGAGTTTAACAGCCCCCTTGTGTTAACATCCATAAGCTATAACCATTTCAAAGTACTACCATTTCTGAAGATTTTTCCCAGGCTTTCTATCATAATATCCCAAGGTAAGTCAATGTCTAATATCTCACAAGAGAGCTAAACTATGCTGCAAGGAGTTTATTTTACACTAGGCAGGCATACATTGTTATTCTTTCTCTGGGTAATTGACATGTCTATCAGTTTTATTTTCTGCTTTCCCCTTGGTACATAGAGCAGTGAAGCATGTCCACAATCCTTAATCAGTTAATGCTAAAACCTCACTCATAACTCCTATATTCAATAGGAATACAGATCAGGTGAGGTATTGTTAAAAGGGAAATTTATTTTCATTGCGTAAGTACACCCAAGTATATAGAATTTGAGATATATTCACATTCTACAATTTGGTGGGTAAATGGTTAAAACAGTTCAAAAAGGGAAACTACAGCTCCACACATAGATAGCAAACGGACAGCTGCACCAAATGGAGAAGCCCCGCATATCTCAGTAAAAAACAAGAATTGTAATAGCGCTGTGCACACATAAATGATACAAAATGTGTGTAAACAAACTATGACATCACAGTGGTAAAAGACCAGTTGTTTTAATTGTAAAGTCTACTTATGACATCAGAATAAATAGAAACCATTTGATACAAATAGATAAAAAGTAGTATAGTATGATACAAATGGTGTATGAAAAAATGAATTGAATGATAATCTTACATTACAATAAAAGCTAACCAGCTCAAGAATTGCATTTCTCCTGAAATCCAAAATCTCAGGAGAAGTTTGAAAAGTATTTAGTCCAGGAAAACATGCTATAACAGTATGACATGGGCTATACACTGTGCACAAAGACTCAAAAGACAGGGCTTAGTAAATATATATAATTTAATAATTAAAAAAATATTCCTTAAATCAAGTAATGAAATGAATATAAATAAAACATAAAGACATAAAGTAACAAGTCACATAGCGTATACAAAAAACAAATAAACATAAAATGGTCATATATAAATGAAAATAAGTGTAAATAAAAAATAATCCTTTGTTTTATTAAAATCATTTCAGAAGTGATAGGTACTGCTCTGAAATCTAATATTGCAGAAAAAAAAGACACCTTACAGAGAGAGACGAACTGTTCCTGGCCAGGCAATTGTCCCTCTTCTCCTGTATTAATGTAAATAAACTATTATAATATATAACTATTTGTGCTTAAAATATGTTAACTTTAATTTTTTTTACAGTTTTCCATTAAATTGTCCAACTCAAATTCAGAGAATTGAAATGGGCACATTTCATGTATGTTTATCATATTTGGAAAGTGTTCAGCAAATATTGGGCAGCTGAAATTGTATGGTTTTAATAGCAGAAATGTCCCAATCCAGTTCCCAGTGGTCCAAACTTTCGATTATCCCGAATTCAAAAAACTATTACTCTGGACTAAATGCACACTGTTGACTTTGTTGATCTTAAATTCCTTATATTTAGTCTCATGTCTGGTTCTACCAAACATATTTATCCCTATCCATGTTCCTATCATCACTCCAATGAATTGGAGTGTCATGTAAAGGGCATATAGCACCTGGACTCTTGCCACTTTGGTCCTGGTCATGGGCATGCCAGTGCAACTTCTATTCTTATTGCAAGTGAGCAAGGGAGCTGAACATGTGCAAAGATCTGGTCTGGTGTGTGCTTGTGCACAATATTGCAAGCTTTACATCAATTGTCGGTATTGTTGTACACAAGACTACAGTGTTTCAAACGTGAAGGATGTCACTAACATTTGTGAAATATAGGGTCACAGACTAAATCATCCAAACTTATTATTCTCACTCACTAAAAGAAAATTTAAATAGAGAAAACATGTTTGTGGAATCTTACAGAAACTCTGAGATGCATTCTCATATTTATGATGTCATCTAAAAGGAATACTACCATACCAAACAAAAAGATGGTGGGGCATAGAGTGTAATGTTATTTTAAAAAACAATGTTACTAGAAAAACTGTATATGCTCTCTAGCTAATAGAGCCTACTTGCCATACATCTTTGGCTGTTTTAATAAACAATGAGTTAGATGTTTCCTCACAGTACAGTACGGAATCTGTTGGCACTTTGTAAATAACATTTTTAATAATAAAATTCTCTGCTTGCAAAACAATTCTGCCATATTTTTAGTTTATGACAGGGATTCTCCATTACAAGTGGGAACTATTACATCCCATGTTCACATAGAAAGTAAATAAATTCATCAAAGCAATAAGATAATATATTGCTTAAGTTTTAGTATGCAGTACAATTCTGGGCACAGGTACTTAAAACATGCGTTTTGGAACTAGATAAAGTTAAAAAAATAAAAAAAAGCTAAAAAATTAATAAAGGGAATTGGGTCTTCGTTATGAAGAGACTTAACATGTTGCTTTTATATACACTAGAAAAACAGTCTATATACAGTATAAAGAACTCTCCAGTAACCTGTTAATTAACAGAAATGCATAAAGTACAAGAGGTCATCCCCTGGAAGAGTGGAGAAGGGTCTCTATATAGTAAGCAGGGCCGGCGCCACCTGTAAGGCAACCTAGGCGCAACTTAGCAGGGGGCGCCGAAACCGTGCGTTAAATCCTCCCCCTTCCCCCCTTACTTACCTCCTCGCTGCTGCTCTGTCTCCCGGTGCAGGTCCGTGGCTGTGAGAGAAGCGTTGTGCGCTCCCCTCCAGCCGATGCGGATTCAATCAAGTTTGTTTAAACTTTTTTTTTTAAACAAACTTTATTAAAGCCGCATTGGCTGAAGGGAAGCACACAACGCTTCCCTCAAAGCCACGGACCTGCAGCACCGAGAGACAGAGCAGCAACTAGAAGGTAAGTACTGGGGAAGGGGGGAGGAAGAGGGTGGCTAAATCCTGGCACATTGAGAGGCATAATCCTGGCATATTGAGGGGCATAATCCTGGCATATTGTGTGGGGAAATCCTGGCATATTGAGGGGCATAATAATCCTGGCATATTGTGGGGTAAAATCCTGGCATATTAAGTGGCAAATCCTGGCATATTGTGGGGGAAAATGCTGGCATATTGTGCGAGAAAATCCTGGCATATTGTGGGGGGAAATCCTGGCATATTGAGTGGCATAATAATCCTGGCATATTGGGTGGCTAAATCCTGGCATATTGAGAGGCATAATCCTGGCATATAGAGGGGCATAATCCTGGCATATTGTGTGGGGAAATCCTGGCATATTGAGGGGCATAATAATCCTGGCATATTGAGGGGCATAATCCTGGGATATTGAGGGGCATAATCCTGGCATATTAAGTGGCAAATCCTGGAATATTGTGGGGGAAAATCCTGGCATATTGTGGGGGGAAATCCTGGCATATTGTGGGGGGGAAATCCTGGCATATTGAGTGGCATAATAATCCTGGCATATTGGGTGGCTAAATCCTGGCATATTGAGAGGCATAATCCTGGCATATAGAGGGGCATAATCCTGGCATATTGTGTGGGAAAATCCTGGCATATTGAGTGGCATAATAATCCTGGCATATTGGGTTTCTAAATCCTGGCATATTGAGGGGCATAATCCTGGGATATTGAGGGGCATAATCCTGGCATATTATGGGGGGAAATCCTGGCATATTGAGTGGCAAATAGTGGCATAATAATCCTGGCATATTGGGTGGCTAAATCCTGGCATATTGAGGGGCATAATCCTGGCATATTGAGGGGCAAAATCCTGGGATATTGAGGGGCATAATCCTGGCATATTGTGGGTGAAAATCCTGGCATATTAAGTGGCAAATCCTGGCATATTAAGTGGCAAATCCTGGCATATTGTGGGGGGAAATCCTGGCATATTGTGGGGGAAATCCTGGCATATTGAGTGGCATAATAATCCTGGCATATTGGGTGGCTAAGCCCTGGCATATTAGGGGGCAAAATCATTGGTGTTTGTCTTCAGTCCCCAGAGTCCCCAGAGCCAGACCAAGAGCCAGACTGAAGCCAGAGACCAGATCATCTTCTTGTCCTGGTGGTAAGTAGACAATTCAATATGTTTATTATTTAGTTGTTTAGTTATTAATACTACATTGGAAACTAATTTACCTTACATTTAAAGGACACTATAGTCCCAGAACCACTACAGTTTAATGTAGTGGTACTGGTGTCTATAGCCTGTCACTGCAGAGAAAAGACACAGTGCAGTACTGGTGTTAAAGGAGCACAAACTCATTTTCCTGGCACTATATAGTCCTTAGGAGTGGGGCACCCTCGTGTCCCCCTCCCACTGGGCTGATGGGGTTAAAACCCCTTCAGCCATTTACCTTTCTCCAGCGCCGGCGCTGGGAACTTTCCTCCCCGATCCTCCTCTCAGCTGCGAATGCTTTTCTATGGATGTTTCGCGTCTTCCCACTGTAATATTCACAGTGAGAATCACCTCTAGCGGCTGATAATGTGGGGGGGGGGGGGGGGGTGCGCAATTTTTATTTTGCCTAGGGCGGCAAAAATCCTTGCACCGGCCCTGATAGTAAGGCATGGAATAATTCCGTACTGCCAAGAGATGTGGTGCTATCAAATACAATAGAAACCTTCAAAAAGGGTCTGGGTATTTATTATAATTTTATCAACATTAATATTTAGAGCTTGTTTATCCAAGGAGGAAACGGTTTGCCATCTTTTGTGGGGTGTTAGTTGGTTTTACATTTATGTCTTTAAATAGTTGTATTCATAAGAGATAGTATTATATGGTATTAGATAATACTCTTTTGGATCAACTGCAGAGAAGGAAAGGTCTATCTTTAGGAACTTTTTTCAATCTAAATTACTATAATACTATCTTTTTGCTTGGCTAAAATCAGTAGTATAAATGTCTAAAACTCATTTAGTAATTAATTATTAATGGAATGTATAAACTGTCATTTGTAATAGGCTAAAATGTTTTCAAACTCTGAAGGTTATCGTTTTCGTTAAGGCAACTTAAAAACAGCTTCCCAAGATAATAGATTTGGAGATTTAGGCACATTATGGCTATTTAAAGCTTAGCCCACCACTATGCCAATGTACTCCAATATTTGTGGGTCCTAACACTAAATACTTGTGCATATATGGAGCTTAAACTCTTCAATTATATTATTTACCTGGGCCTTTGCCTTTCTATTTTACATGTATTGAGACAGTTCTGCAATTTCTAGGTTTCTCTGGACACCATTTATGAGCACCTATGAAGGGCTAAACCCAAAGCCCTCAGGGCTTCAAATATAAAAACAAAATCCAAAAAGGGAAGCACTCATCCTGAAATGACCATATATTTCTATAAAATACACATGAATCAGAGAAATCCTATTAAACAGGTTACAAACACTTAAAGCTACAATGTGTTCAATATCTCCCATTAAATGCTTTCATTTAAATGGTCTTCCTATACCTAACTGTCCTGATTTTAATTCAAAGGTGACCGTGGCAGGTGAGAATGAATAATGTATGTATCCCTACGTTCTTCAAACCTGATATATTTATATGTGCAATTGTTTAATGAACTGAACCCGAAATGTTACAAAAACAGTTATAATACAATAATATAAACATAATATGGTTTTATAGTATGGTACTCGGCACAGTTATACATTGTTGAAACACTGCAGTCAGTATTAGTGGAATCCGTTCCCTCAGATATATTGGTAAGCATTAATAAAAAATAAAAAAAGAGAAGAAAATAATTGAACTCACACCAGCCTTGAACCTATTCAGCCCTATAATGCAATATATTATCTTGCCCTTTGTATAGCTTCACATTCAGGTGACCTGTATTAATATGTTTAATCTACTCATGGTATAAAGATTATGATTCATAAATATATTATTCCTTGGGAGTTATGTCTTATGACAGATCCCATTTAATGGCATTATTTAAATTATGGGAGAACATTTTAGTGATTTCAGTCTGGAATGCATTGCTAGAAAAAGCAAAACAGGATTTATATTTACTGCTCTAAAGAACCCAAACAAATGTACAATGCAAATTTGACAGGTCTAAAAAGCACCTGTCATGCAAAAATGCAGGAGAACACTTTCAAGGGAATACATTTTCTTCTGCAAATGTCTAGCAAATGCATTGATTAAAAGCTACTCTGTATTAATACAGAGCTAGGCATAATAGGTGTGCAAAGACCATAGTGTCTGTGGGAAGTTCCATAGATCATCATTAAATTGTCCATCACAAAGTCTAACTGTCTGCCATGAACAATATTGGTGCCTAACCCATACCATACCACCATCAACAAATGCTGCCTAACCCATACCATACCGCCATGAACAATATTGGTGTGTAACCCATACCATACCACCATGAACAATATTGGTGCCTAACCCATACCATCATGAACAATATTGGTGCCTAACCCATACCATACCGCCATGAACAAATTCGGTGCATAACCCATACCATACCGCCATGAACAATATTGGTGCCTAACCCATACCATACTGCCAAGAACAATATTGGTTCCTAACCCATACCATACTGCCAAGAACAATATTGGTGCCTAACCCTTCCCACCTGCCATGAACAATATTGGTGCCTAACCCATACCATCATGAACAATATTGGTGCCTAACCCATACCATACCGCCATGAACAATATTGGTGCCTTACCCATACCTCCCAACTTCTGCCTGGGGGCCGGAGCTTAGGAGGTTGGGTGTCAGCACTGCCATGCATCTGTGGTAGTGCTGTCACTGAAACTGGAAGCAGTACTGTGCATGCACATAATTCTGCGCATGCAAAATATTCGAAAAGCGGGAGAGAGATAGAGCTCGGCAGGACAAACTCACTATTATATACAGAGAGCACTATTAGTTATTTATTTCTAGTCCTCTTATGTTATCTACGCCCTTAAAACCTTCATATTTGGAAGATTTTTCTCAGAGTATCAGTTGTCTATACTTTGTATTATCTTGTTTCACTTTACCATGTCAATTGAATTCTTGGCCACTATCGAGTGACAGCCGATTTTCTATGTGATAATCACCCTCACACACTTTATTATTTTTACATGATATTCTTTTCACTAATTTATAATCATCATTAGAGGACCCCCCCCCCCCCCCCCCCCCAATTTTGTATTATTTTATCCCAAACATGTCATGGTGTCACATGTGGCCAAGTGAGACACAAACTTAGTGGAGTTGAGTCTGTTTAGCATTAGGAGTTTTTTGGTTTTACACCTTCTTTTTTAAATATTTGATTTCAAAAGAAATATGTGGACTTAGAGGGTATTCTCTGTTATTAACTACAGTGACAATAACTACCGGTAAATATGTCCAAGCATGTGTATTAAACCCCTTTTTGTTCCTTGCTTATATCTTAAAATGTGATCATTCTGCCTTGTTTGGGAAGTGTTTCCCTCCAGATGGAAGCTGGTTTATAAGTGCTTAACATAGCAGATTTTATTTTCAGTGGTATGGAAGGGAGTACTAACATTAAATATACTTATATACAGAGCATAGAAGGGAACTACATACTAAGTTAGATGAACAAGAACAGACTGATCCATAAGGTATAGAGCCCTGCTTGAAAGCTTACAACCTGTATTTATGTTTTTAAATTATTAGGACAGGTGACATTAGTCTGGAAAAGAAATCAGAGCTAGCTCTGCTACACTTAAACTGGTATCAAATGTCCAGATCTTTTTTTGCAATACGTTGTATGGTTACTGCTAAAATTTTGACTGAGCACAAATGGAAACAACTGTCAAACTTTAATATACTTCAAATGAGTCCACAAGTAGCTGGGCTTTTACACACTTGGGCCAAACCTTTACACTGCAGAGAGTTTCTAATCAGCTGGTGCTCAGCAGACCGAGGAGGCAGATTCAGAATCCTCACATGGCAACTTGCACAATGTCAGCGCCACTCAAGCAAACTATATCAAAATGTATCCAAACATGGTGTTGAAATGCTGATTGAATTTATTGAAGTGTGCATGACAAAACAACAGACAGAACTGGACATACTGAACAGGAATCACACTAGGTGCTTAATCATAAGCTGATTTGTCAGCTCCTGAGCAAACATTAGATACACTTACAAATTAAACAAGTTAAACAATTATCATATACATGTGTGAATAAGGGGGTTAACCACAGTTGCAAGAATTAATTTAGGCAAAAAGAATATAAAGTAAAGAAATATATGATAACTAGCCTAATAGTGATAAATCTGCTGGTAAAAAAAAAGAATGTACCGTATTTGCTCGAATATAAGACAAGGTTTTTTTCTGAAAAATCCCCCTCGTCTTATATTCGAGGTCGACTTATAATCTGACCTCAAATTGAGGTCAGACTATAAGACATGGATCCAGGTCCCCCGCAGGGGACCTGGATCCCCCTCTCTAAAAGCCAGGGGATGACTGCGCGATGGGCGCAGACTTCCCCTGCACGACCGCCGGGTCCTTCCGGCTTCAACATAAAAGTCCCGGCAGAAGTGCCGGGCAGCAGCGGAGGATGTCTGCACGTATCGTGAAAAACAAGGGGGAGAGAGAAAAGTTTGGGGGGAGGGAGAGAGAGATAACACTGGGGGAGAGAGAGAGACAACGCAGAGGGGGAGAGAGAGGCAGCATTGGCACATAAAAGGAAATAAAAAAAGAAATGCATTTGTTTAATATAATCATTTTTATTAAATATTAAAAAGCAATTTACATGTGAATATATACACTTATATATATATACATATATACATTTTTTTCCTATAGGGTAGTCTTATATTCAGGCTTTTAGTTTTTTTTCTAAAGGAATATCCAAAGTTTGGGGGATCGTCTTATAATCTGGGTCGTCTTATAATCGAGCAAATACGGTACTACAAATGAATATGAAAGAGTGTGAGATGCAGAGTAAAAATTTGAAAAAAAGTACAAATTACAGCCTTGCAGCAAAAAAATTATATAAATAAACTAAGGTACAGCAGTTAATCAAAACAACAAATGTCAGTTCGATTCAGGGGCGTTTGTGTGACCAGCTTTTGGGGTATTTTTAGGTGTTCCTGGCTGGGTCAAATTGAAGTCTTCTATATTTTATGGTGAGTTGGCACTTTATGTAAAGTGATTTTTCTTACTTGCAAATTGGTAGCAGACCATTTCTGGCATCATTTTACCTTAAATAATTATTGCTTGTCTGTTTTGTGTTTTTATATTGGTAATTTTGTTTTATGTATATTTAAATATATGTATTTTTTTTTACTTATATGTGTTAAAGATTATTTACTGACCATATATTTTATGGGTATTGGCTATTTATTTTTAATTTTATTTATACTTATTAGCCCTGTCCATTTTTTATGATTTGAAAAAAATGATATGTGATTAATTTATATAAAAAAGGGGGTGAATAATAAACAATGATGTGACCACAATAAAAGTATAAAAATATTAATATATCAAACCAGGGACCTGAGGAGCGATGACGTGACGTGACGTGACGTGACGTGCACGCCTGGTCGCTCCGATAGTCGAAGGCTCACCTGCACCGCACTTCCACAGCACCGGGAATGAAAAAGTCTGCAGCTCGTTAACACTCCCCAGCTTCCAGCAGAGACCCTTTTTCAGCAGAAAGTGGAGAGAGAGATCTCCTGTAACTCCATCTGAAAGGAGAGAAGAGAGGACAAACTGAGAGAGAAAGACTGATTTGAGATGGCGGGAAACAGTTAAACGCAAACATAACGCCAGCTTACAACCCCGGATAAACGGAGACAGATAAGTGCACAGAATTCATTTTGTGTTGCCTCTTTACTGTCTTTATGTGAGGTTTGCATTAAGCCCTAAGGAGAAAGTCTCCCACACATATGTCTAAAATACAAAAAAAAAAAAAAAAAGCGGCATTTGCACTTTTTTGGGAGATAAGCAGGAAGAAGCAGGCTGAGTAGCAAAATACAAAGTTAAAAATGTATTAGGTCTATATAGCTTACAGCCTTAAGCAACAGACCATCAAAGCACTAACCATATGGGCATTTTTTCACCGGCTAGCCCACAGAAAAACCGGAAAACTGAAATATAAACTGCCATCTAACACTGAGAGTGACAGAGTGGGGGCCGCAAGGCACAAGATCGAGCCTGCATGAATATATGTCCCAGTAAGAGGGGAAAAAATAAGGGCTATATGTATTCCCGAGAAGCTGCATAAGACTACTGCTTATCTAAACAACTGGCAAATCAGATATCACTGTGATTAGTAAAAGCTTGAAATTGTTACTGTTGTGGTATAACTAAAAAGGTCTTTGTAAAAAAAAAAGGGAAAAAAAGAAGATGTTATTACTGCCTACATGTCCATAAATTGTTTCTGTAAAACAAAAAAGTTAAAACTGCACGGATATTTAGATAAATGTGATAACATAGTTTAAAGAAAGACTGGAAACCACTGTCGCTGCTTAAGCAGCAAAAATCTGCCTCTATCTGCCTCTATAATACAAAACAAGGAAAAAAAAAAAAACCTAAAACCAAGGCTGCATGTATATCCAAAAAGCTGTATAAGACCACTGTCTGATTAGGTAACAATGTTCTAAAATATCCTGCAATTTAGAAAACCCGTGAACTTCATCCGAGAGAAAAAAGAGATATACGGAAACTAAAACAAAACTGGGATCTATTGATATTACAGAGTCATAATAAACAACATAAAAATCCTTATGCCTCAACAAGGCTAGAAGTAAGACAAGACTTAGAACAAATCTCTGGAATAGAACGTCTAAATTATGTAAAGTGGTAATCTTTCTATCTATATCAGAAGGCTTACAAGACGTGGGGTAACGGCGGCTCCATATATATACAGAATCTCACATTGCCTGGCGGATACACCTGAAGTATCAGCCCCACTAAAGAAAGAAAATTACAGAATTAATCTAAAAAGGAGCACTGTATTAAGAAAAGATTTAGTCCGTCTTAGGCTAAGAAAAACAAACTGATACAAGAGAACAAAAATTTTGGGATGGCCAACAGAAAAGCCTCAGATACAAAAAATCCCATAAAAAAGGACAAAAAAGGACAAAAAAATGGAGAAGGAGGGAGATCAGAAAAAAACCAAAAAGAATCCATCTGCCTTCTTCTCCCCAATTAGTCAATGCAGTCAAGCAGAATCATCTTTAAATACTACTGAAAAACTGGATATATCAAATAATACGGAATACTCGAACCCAGAGGAGGCAGTAACACAGAATAAGGAAGATGGGAAATCTCCAGGTATTTCAATACAGGACTTCAACAGCGGGATGCAAAATATGCTGGAGCAGATTAAAAAAGAAATCCAACAAGGAACCAGAGACCTAAAACAAGAAATTTCAGCTATTAAAGATAAAATAGGCCTAATTGAAGAGAGAATCAGCCATCTAGGTGTGAAAACAGAAAAAACTCAAGACCAGGCTAATATCATGGAGGCTAAGGTCACTACGTTAGAACAAAAGATTAGTGAAATGGAAGACAGATCCCGAAGACAAAACCTCCGTATAAGAAACATCCCAGAAGAAATAAAAACGGAAATGTTAGAACAATATTTATCCGATTACTTTGCTTCCCTTGGATTGGACTCTCAAACCATGATAAAGGCAATAGAAAGATGTCACAGGATACATAAACCTAATACAGTCACATCCCTCAGCCCAAGAGACGTAATTGTTTTTTTCCAATCCTTCAGAACTAAAGAAAGAGTAACCCAAGCTGCCAGAAGTCCTCCAAAGGATATGGGAAGATTCGGGGACATAAAAGTTTTTCAGGACCTTTCTTTCCAAACTAGACAAAGTCGAAGAACTTTTGGGGATGTGACCAAATGTATGAGAGACAGAAACGTGATGTATAAATGGGGGTTTCCAACCAGCATCATAATAGTTCAAGAAGGAAAAAGGGTAGTTTTGAAAACCCCATCAGCAGCAAAGGAGTGGCTGTCCAAAAATAACATATGAGAGGAAGAGAAAGGGGGGATAGAGGGACTCAGCTAGAAAGAAAATAAATAATGGAGATCGATAAATCTCAACTCACAAGGGGGGAATAGGAGAGGTTTAAAAGAGAAAGATAATGTCATCAGAAAAGAGACACACATGACAAAATATATTTATATACAGAAGACACAGTATTGGAAGATGTGAAGTTAGAAAGTAAAAGCATAGATCACTTTAAAAGTTATAAAGGAATAGACAGATAATTAGGGAAAAATCACTTATATAAAGGACAAAGAGAATAGACTAAGGTAGATGGAGAAAATTACTATAAAATTCACAGTATGTTCACACACGTATACAAATTAATTAATATCCTAACACATAAAAAGGTAGCAGAGAATAGTAAGATAAAACTTGCAAGTAATTCACAGATAAAGATTCACAGGTGATAGTTAGTAAAGATTAGAATAAGATAAGGAAGGGTAAAAGCCCTATTAGAAATAAAGATATAAAGAAGTAAATAATAGACACACAACACATATAGATATACACCTTTTCCCCAACCCCTGAAAAACTATCTTCTTCTTCTAAAAAGTTCTAATAGGAAAATACAACTCCTCCCTAGGGTGGGATGAAGAAAAAAAAAAAAATAATAATAATAATACTCAAGCCTTAACCTCAAGTTATTAAAAGAACTATAAAATAAAGAGAGTAATTAAGCGGAAATAGAACACCTAATAAAAAGAGCTATTTATCCCCTATTTCCCTTTCTTAAATCAGTTGGGCAATTTATTCTGTAAAAGGGATTCGTATATATAAGAAGGGAAGAGGGAAAAAAGAAAAAAAAAGAGGTATATATGTTTTTCTTTACTGGGAAAGAGATATATTTTTTTTTTTTGGAAGTATGTAATACAATAATTAGATAGAATGGTGAGCCGAGACTTTGGATCTAGATACAGAGATCCAATATAATCGTGTCCAATAGGGTTAGAATGACACGATCTCTGAGCCAAGGGAATGGGTTCCCAAAACTCAGAGAAATTTTTGTTATATGTTGTTGGTTTTTGTGTAATAAATGTAAACATGAGGTCTCCTCGAGGACAAAAAGGAAAAAGAGAGGGGATTTCCCCCCCTCATATGAACTTAAATGGTTAAGTGGATGACACTAAACGTCCAAGGGTTAAATACGGTATATAAAAGATCCCTGCTAAACAATCTGATGCTAAAAGAACACATTGATATTGGTATATTACAAGAGACACACTGGAAAAGGGATTCAGTTAAGAAGATCTCTTTTAAAGGATATTCTATTATATTGGAAGCTTCACTAACAGATAAAAAAAAAAGAGGGGTGGCATTTCTCATATCTGACAAATTCAAATATGAATATGTGTATAGTGAATCAGACAGAGAGGCAAGATATATGATATTAGTTTGTCTCCTGAATGGAGTAAAATATACATTAGTGAACATATATGCATCCAACCACAACCCGCTCTCTACAATTATTTCGGTGATCCAAAGACTTCCTGAGATCCAGCAAGGTCAATTGATTATAGCAGGCGATTTCAATATGATCTTAGATCCAATTATAGACAAATGCCTACAAAAAGGGAAAAAGCATACAAAAGCAACTGACCAGCAGGCTAAAAGATTCTGTCAAATTCTAAAAGAGAACAATTTATACGATATATGGCGTCTATTTAACCCCAACCATAAAGATTTCACGCACTTTTCACATGTGCATTGCTCATACTCAAGACTGGATCTTTTTCTGAGCAACACGAGGGCAATTAAACAGACTAAAAAAATATATATTAAAGATATGACCTGGACAGATCATAACGCAGTAATATGGCACTTAGAGACAGGATGTAAGGATTTTATGCGAAGAGACTGGCGACTAGACGATAGATTATTAAGCTCAGAACAAAATCAAAAATATATAAAAGAAATGTCCAACTTTTTCTTTGAAGAAAATAAAGCGAAATTATCCTCTAATGTAAATATCTGGTGCGCATATAAGTGCGTAATTAGAGGATATTTTATTAACCTAGAAGCACAAGAAAGGAAAAAAAGAGATCTCCCCCTTCCGGAGCTATATTTGAAACTAAACCGGCTAGCAGCCATAAATAAAGATAGCCCTTCTCCGGAAGTAGCGAAACAGATAAAAGACACGCAGAATAAAGTCAATGAGCATTTAATCAAAAATATAAAGGAAAATCTGGGTAGGATGAGGCAAACATGGTACTATAAAAGCAACAAAGCAGACAGACTCCTTACAGCTAAACTAAAGAAGAAAACAGCTTCCCAAAGGATATATAAAATAGAAGAAGACAATATAACATACTATAAACCTGAAGAAATAGGAAAGGCTTTTGCAGGGTTCTATAGAAGACTATACAACATACAGACAACAGCGGACATAACGTCACAAAAAAAGTATTTAAATTCTATAGAACTCCCAGCAGTCACACGAGATCAATTAAATAATCTGAACCAACCATTCTCAGAAAGAGAAGTGCAAGCGGCAATAGACAAACTTAAATACAAAATTGCACCAGGGCCAGATGGCTATACAAACATATTTTATAAAACCCTGAAAGATATATTGGTTCCAAAATTGACAGAGATATTTAACGAGATTGGAGAGAAACAAGCTTTCCCGGAAAAAAATGCTCTGCGCTAATATAGTACCCATACTTAAACCTAACAAAGATGCTTCCCTAATCACCAATTATAGACCCATCTCATTGATAAACACTGATTCAAAACTATATGCTTCTATACTGGCGGAGAGGCTTAAAGAAGTAATACCCTTTTTGATAAACCCTGACCAGGTTGGTTTTGTAGCAGGCAGATCCTCCTCAGATAGTGTTCGAAGGCTATTAAATGCGATAGATCTTGCAGAACGTAAAGGGTTCCCAATGATGTCACTATTTTTGGATGCCGAAAAAGCATTTGATAGAGTGGGGTGGGAATATATGCATCTGGCAATCAAGAAATTTGGTATTCAGGGAAGATTCTTGGATTCAGTTATGGCTTTGTATTCTTTTCCCTCTGCCAGGATAGTGGGATCTGGAATTTCATCCCCATGGTTCCAAGTCAAAAATGGAACAAGGCAAGGCTGTCCGTTATCCCCACTTTTGTATATTATGTCACTGGAGCCCTTGGCTGAAAGGATTCGGAACAACAGGGATATCTCTGGTCTGCTACAGGAAGAAAAAAAGATAAAAATAGGCATGTATGCGGATGATATCGCAATTACGATTAAGGACCCAATCAATTCCCTTCCACACCTTATGCAGGAAATTGGAAAATATAGTAGAGTCTCTAATTATAAGCTGAATATAAGTAAAACAACAGCAATAGTTAAGAACATCTCAAAAATAATGAGACAAAAATTGAACACAGAATATAAATTTGATTGGTCTAAAAAACAGGTAGAATATCTAGGCATAACTTTAACAACCAACCCTGAAAAGACATTGGAAGTAAACTACAAATCCATTCTTCAACATACATTGACCTACCTGAAAACCTGGAGCAGATTAGAGATATCGTGGTTGGGGCGTCTTAATGTCATCAAATCATATATCTTACCTAAATGGATTTACGTTTGGAGACTGATCCCACACCCTTTTAAAAAATGCTGGCTTAAAAAGATCCATCAATCATTCACAAGATATGTATGGCTAGATACAAAACCAAGAATTGGAATTAATATCTTACAGAAAAATATAAAATAAGGGGGAATGGGATTCCCGAATATATACAAATACCATGACTCTGCCATGTTAATGCATCTGTCCAAATGGTACACACCCTCAGCTGAGAAAGAGGCATGGTACCAGCTGGAGAAAGAAGATATAAAAATAGAAAGCCTCGTGAGCATGATGTGGATAGAGAATAAGGGAAACTGGTATAAAAACAGAATCACAAATAGAATGACTTTGGGACTATTAGAATTTTGGTGGAAGTTTAAAAAAAAAGAAGAGATACAAGGAATAGCCTTAACAGATACCCCGATTAGTTTTCTGGAACAGAACATAAGAGACATAAAAGTAGGAGATTGGCAAGAAAAGGGCCTCTTTACATTTGGCCAACTGATAGAAGAAAATAAGTTAAAACCCTTGGCACAATTGATAGCAGAATTTGGTCTGTCAAATAAAGATATCTTTAAATATCTCAGAATAAAGGGATATATACAATCAGTATTAAAAAATAACAAAAATAATCAGATATTATTACAACCAGAATTACAAATTCTCCTATCATCCAACCCAACCTTAACAAAGATTAAGAACTCGGATTTGATAAAGAAAAAGGAGCAAAATAATAACTTCTTAGCAAAAAATAATTGGGAAAGGGATATAGCTAAAGAGATTACAATAAAAGATTGGACCTCAATCATGCCGCGTCTAACCAAGGTATGCCATTGTGCAAACCTGGTAGAACTCCAATATAAAATAAATAACAGATGGCATTTAGTCCCAGAAAAACTTAAAAAGATGTACCAGTCACCCTCGGACGCCTGTTGGAGGTGTCTAAGAGAGACCGGCACATATATGCATATATGGTGGAGTTGCGATGCTCTCAAAGACCTATGGAGATTAGTCACAGATATATTAGTGAACCTTGAAATAGACATAGGCTCCCCAAAACTAGAGAACTTTGTACTGCATTTAAAATGGCCCAAGTCCTCCCCTACAAAAGAATATCTAGCCACACATATCCTCATAGCAGCCAAAATTTTACTGGCGAGACTCTGGAAACAAACAAAGATTCCGGGTTGGGAACAGGTCAAAACCCAAATTAACTTCCAACTACAAATGGAAAGAGGCCTAAGCCAGGGCAAAAGGGCACACATATCAGAAGAGGCCTGGCAAATATGGACTCAAAATTATAGTACAAAGTAGACATGAAGCAACAGAGAGATGCAATAACTATAGTAAGAGATAAGTAAGAAATAGGATTGAAAGATCTAATAAGTCACTTAACTAGAAAAACCCATAAAGGACGTTATAATACAAATTTTTTCTTTTTTTTTATAAATATTAGGATATGTCACCAGAAAGATGCCCTCGAGGAGCCCTCAGAGAATGTTTTAGATATTGGTTTATAAACATATGTGTTTGTTTATATAACTGTGTTTGTCTAGCTTTGGCCCTTTTTGATATATGGATAACATTACTAAAATCCTCCTTATGTAAAGGGAGTTATGGGGACATAATTATATCCAACAAGATGCACTTTAAAGTAAACCCCGCTACCACCTATATAGAAATTGAAACCCCATTATCATTGGGGCCGAATCTTTCCGCTGCTATGTCTGTGTATGTTAGTCTAACATGTATTGTGTATGTTTTGTGTTTTCTAATTTTCCAATAAAAGAAAAAAAAAAAAAAATATTAATATATAAATATAAATATACAAGTGGCTGGAAATTTTGAGTGGCAAATATAATGAAAATTAAAAGAATGAGATAGAGCTATATATACACTATATGGACAAACGTATTTGGTAACCTGACCATTACGTCAGCAAGGACTTTTATGACATCATATTCAAAATACTTAGACATTAATATGTAGTTGGTCCCAACTTTGCGGCTATAAAAAGGATATTAAGGAACTAGAAAAAGTGCAAAGGAGAGCTACAAAATTAATAAGAGGATTGTAGGATCTTAGTTATGAAGAGAGACTTAAAAAATTGCATTTATATACGTTAGAAAAAAGGCATCTCAGAGGGGATATGATAACATTATATAAATATGTGCAGGGCTAATATAAAGAGCTCTCCAGTGACCTGTTCATTAACAGAAATGTACAAAGAACAAGAGGTCACCCCCTGAGACTGGAAAAGCAAAGATTTCATAGACAGCAAAGGAAGGGATTCTTCACGGTAAGGAAAATAAAGTTATGGAACTCACTGCCAAGAGAGGTAGTGCTATCAACCCCAATAGATGCATTTAAAAATGGGTTGGATGTTTTTTTTTTAGAAAAGCAGAACATTCAGGGCTATTAATAATAGAATAAGAATTAATAATAGAGCTTATTGATCCAAGGAGAAAATTGATTGCCCTTTGGAGTCAAGAAGGAATTTTCCCCCCTAGGATGCAAAATTCGAAATAGCTTCCTTAGAGGGTTTTGCCTTCTTTTGGATCAAAAGCTGGAATGATAGGTAGAAGGGTTGAACTTGATGGACTTGTGTCTTTTTTCAACCTAAATTACTATGTTATAACAGCTTTCACTCTTCTAGGAAGGATTTCCACATGATTTTGGAGTGTTCCTGTGTGAATGTTTGCCTGTAAGCTTAACATCTGTGGTAGGGAAACTGTTTGAAAGGTTGTTAGAATAATATATTCAAGATTTCATATTGAACAGGAATCTCATTAGCAGGAGCCAACAGGCGCCAACATGGGTTTGTGAATGACAGATCTTGTCAAACTAACCTAATTATATTCCATGGAGAGTAAAAATAAAGATGTGGGTGATGCAGTGGGTGTGACTTTGCTAAGGCATTTTAAACAGTTTCACAAAAAAGGTTTACTGTACAAATTGACTGAAATAAGCTTAGGGCCAAAGGTTTGTTTGTGGATTGGCAATTGGTTGAGAATGCAAAGGGTGGTGGTAAATGGGAAGTTCTCAAATTGGACAAATGTGATAAGTGGAGTACCTCAGGGTAATGTCCTGGGTCCTCTTCTTTTTAATTTGTTTATTAATGATCTCCCAGACGGCATAGCAAGCCATGTCTCAGTGTTTGCCGATGACACAAAATTAAGTAGGGCAATACAGTCTGAATTAGATGTATCTTCGCTGCAAGAGGATTTGGACAAATTGGGCAGAACAATATCAAATGAGATTCAATGTAGACAAGTGTAAAATTATGCATTTGGGTACAATAATAAAATACAACATATATATGATAATGTTATATAAATATGTACAGCGCCCATACAAGGGGCTTTCTAAAGACCTGTTCATTAACAGAATAGCACAAAGGAGTTCACCCGCTAAGAGTTGAGGAAAGGAGATTTCGTCTATGACAGCGGAAGGGATTTTTCACAGTAAGGACAATTAAGATATGGAATTCACTGCCTGAAGAAAAAGTTCTAGCAAAAAGTTAGATGCCTTTAAAAGCGGCCTGAACACTTTTTTAATGAGCCGTAGCATAGAGGGCTATGCATGTTAGTATAGGCATTAATATTTATTTAATGCTTGTTGATCCAAGGAGATATCTTGTTGTCATTTGGAATCAAGAAGGATTTTTCACCGCTGAATGCAGAATTTGAAATTGCTGAAAGGTGTTTTTATTTGCCTTCTTTTGGATCAACAGCACTAAACATGGGATAGGAAAAGGGTGGAACTTGATAGACGCAAGTCTTTTTTTGAACCTAAACGATTTTTTAACTATATATAGTATTGTCCAAAATATCTTGGTATGCTGAAGCATTAAAAAAAAGTACTGACACAGCTCTAACATTTCCTAATTATCACATTCTTAGTTATCTTAGTTATTCTTATTATCACAAATCTATGCCAGCAAGATTGAATTATCTGGGTTATTTAAATTGGTCCTTAGGTAATGACTAATTCTAATTTAAGAAAAGAGTTAGAGTTCCCTAGATGGAAGCTTACAATCAACCATCAAACAATAAAACAACTTCATTGTTAATTAAGCCAAATGGATGAATCCAAATCATCTGTGGAAGGTAGTTTATTTGGCTCATTCCTCTATCCCTTTTCGTTCCCTTTTTTATTTAGTTCTCTTATCTCCCTTTCCTCTTGCCACTTCCTCTGCTCTTACTCCTCCCCATTTTATTTCCCCCCTTACTCAGACTTTAATTATATGACTTATCTTTTTGTCTTATCTTTCCCTTTGTTGAAGGGCCGAGTTAGTAAAAATTTTCCAACGGATGTTAGTGCATAGTTGATTAAAAGGCCAGAGACCAGATACGATACAATGTAAACACGATAATATCTATAAATGTGGCAAGAGTTCAAACACAGCCCCTCTGCAACTTATCAACAATAGGTGTCAACCAGATGCAGAAAGTTTCACATGAATAAACAATATGCACTCAGTCTATAGGCTTTAAACAAGATTCAGCATACCAGACTAAGATGGACTGCTTGTTTCAGGAGGCAAGCCTCCTTCAGTAATATTCTATCATGTTAAACACAGTAGTCGGTTTGAATTGGAAACCGGTAACCGCTCTGAACCGCTCTGAGGGAATTATCTCTCACCACGCTGCTGTTGTTATACCCATTACCTGGAGACATGAATAGACAAGACCCAGTCCATAGGTGAAATCTGATGATGCTAGGTTAACCAAAATTGCTTTGATGGTAAAAAATGATTTAAACTCCATAAAGTTCAGTGTTTCTCTGAGGATATAGTGCAGTGTTGTTTGGTTTAACCAAAGTTGAATCATTCTTTATATGATTTAAGCAGTGCAAAGATCAATGTTTCTCTGGGATTACAGTATATAGTCGTGTGTTGCAAATAACAAGAAAAAACTGCAACGATCTTACCAAGTTCTTCGAATTCCAGTTTAGAAGAGGGTATCTGGGGTAGTGTGCAAACTCTTAGCCCCAAGAGAATATATTTTCTTCAAAGATTTGGTTGTGTTACTAATATAGCACTGTTGTCACAATTTCTGTGTCTTCGTTTGTTTCTAGACAGTGGAAATCAGTCTAATAAACTGTTAAAGTGTAAGAAACGCGCTTAGCCAATTATGATAGCGTTGCTCTTTCTGTGCCAGTACAAATAAACAATTAGATCCACCGAGGAGAGAAAATAAATTCATTAAGTTAGAATATATGCCTTGATAATATTCATTCTACCCATCCATCACCCCTACCCCTCACCAATCTGGTTTTGCAACTCTATAAACAATGGTGAATATTTTACTTCCAATACTTATCAATCATAGGAGCTATTGTTAAAAGTAGGTAACTAATCCTCTTAGTAATCCATTGGAAAGAAAATATATATTTCATTTTATCTTGCACATCTACTTTGGTAGTGATACGCATTTCTTGAGATTTACTCATATTCAATTCATAGTCCAAAAGATTATTGTAAATTCATATCTCCTTGATTACTGAGTTCAAAGTTTGTACTTTAATGTAATCTGTGTAAAGATTCAGTTTACATTCCAATTTTCATATCAACATACCCTTTATATAAAGATCACTACGAATCCTAGTAGCTAAATGCTTGAATGATTATATGTATAGTGAGGACTAAAGGGCACCCTTGCCTGGTTCCATTGTGTATTTCAAACCACACAGAATTTATATCCTGGCCTACTATTTTGGCTACAGTATAGAATGCCTTATTAAATTAATTAAGTTCCACCACCTCCAGAAAAACCCAGTTGATCATGTCAAATGTTTTGCTGTATCAAGAAAAATCTGTCTGCCCATTTCAAACTCTATCAAAAAAATAATATTTCAAGACTTTTGTTTGCTGTCCCCTCACAAAACTCTCCAGATGAACTATAAATTATAAATAAAATAATGTGTTTTGAGCTTTCCACTATGATTGGCAAGTACATTTTTGTTTAAATATTAATCAGGGAGGTGAGTCTAAAGTTTACACATTACTGCCATATTTACCTTGCTTGCAAATAGGCACCTGAAACCTATCTGATGGAAAGAATGTACAATCATTGATTTTGTTAATATCTAGGATTGCTCCATTATATTATAGCGCTTTTTTTTTTTTTTAACAAGGTTTACTGTATAGTAATTTTGCCAAGCCACCATACCCCAAAATAAAAAAGCATTCTTTATCCAGAGGTTTTAAAGTTCTTTATATATCATATAATTTGTATTTACCAAACATTTCCTGAAAAGATTTACCCAGTCTGTGTAGTGAGGCATCCATCCTCCCGCCAATAGGAATTACTTTATCCATGTCGATATCCGTGACACAGTTAGAATCACCTACAAATAAAAATATCCCTTCAGTAATATTTTATACTTTACATTGACAAAGCTTTTTTTTATTGCATGCATGTATGTATATATATATATATATATATATATATATATATATATATATATATATACAAATACGTTCTATGAATCTTCCCTATTGTTTTGTTTATGGATCAGTTCATATTTAACCTCACTGGTTAGCAATATACACACTCCCCCTTTTTAAATAAATAAAAAAAAGACAAGAGACATATTTTTTAATTGGAATTTATTTTATTAAACATTCTTTGAGCCGCTCCCCCTTTCCAACGCATCTCCTAAAGGCAACAGATATCCACCAGTTTTTTGTATAACATATACATTAGCATTAATCATGCAGTGAGATCGTCCCCTGTACATGGCGAGTAATAACCTTAAACCTATCCCTATTATTCTAACCATTTTCCAAGAAACTAAACTCTTGGGCTCCATACTGCATATAAAACATATAACTCCATTTTTGGAAAAAGAACCTTTATGTATCCCCAACCACTAATTTTTTTGTGTAACCAGAACCACTTGCTCTGAATCACACGCTTTGAGATGTTTGTTGGTTTATAACCATTAACAATCACCAGCAATCATTGCTATAACAGACAAAACTTTCTTAAGGCTTACGTGTTATTCTCCGGCTATATAACCATTAGTTGAGAGGAAAAAAAATACAAAGAAAAAAAGAAGAAGAAAAGACTATAACCTACAAAAATAAAAAAATATATTTCTTCTAAAGTGTACCTGTGCACAGAAAACTAAGATTAAATTAACTAAAATAAATATGTCCTAAGAAAGCTGTGAGTTACTAATACCTTCAGTAGAAATTAGCATCAATAAATGTTATTTAATCCTATTAGTTATGTAAAAAAAAAAAAAAAAGCAATATGTGTTAAAATATCTGTGGGCTACTATAATTTTTTCTATAAGCACACATATTATTAGCCGCAAAAATACCCTTCATTTCTAAATGTATGTGAAGTGCTACAGGTTAAGCGTCCCTTATCCATAAATCTTTGGAATTTTCCCACAAGTTGCAAATTCCACACACACACACCTGTCAGAATGCACACACAACAGTTTATTCAGTGTCCAGCCCCTTAAGCTGCCATATAGACTTCCCATGCATGCCCAGATATCCCCATGCCACAAAGGGTTTTATAATGGCATGTGTTCAGGCCTGACTCTCCAACAGCAGGCTCCCAACGATGCCTCACATCACAGGTACATCACAGTAAAAGTAATGTATATGATCTATACAGTATTGATCCTACTGTATTTGATGAACCCTGAGAGGCTTTATTGGTGAAAATGATCTGTTATCCGAAATTATCAATTATCCAAATTTCTTCTGGTCCCAAGTATTTTTTACAAGGGATACTCAGTCTGTATTTCTATAAAAAAAAATGAACAATACATTAAGTTAATTCCTATAAAGCATATGTGCATAGGGGGAAAAAACAAACATAACCTAATGAAATCATTAATATCCCAAAAATTATTTCTTCTAAAAGTGTACTTGTGCACAGAATACTACTACTCATATTAAAGGACAATTAAACTTTTTTTTTCCACTTGCGCTTCTAATATAGAAGATAAACTAGTGCATATGAGGATAAACGGGTCTAGGACACTTCTTCGCCGCATTTTCATCGCTGACAGTTCAGCGCGGCAGTTAGAACGCTGAACTGTCAGCAATGAAGTATAACGCGGCCGTTTCACCGTGGCTGCAGCTATGTAATAGCTTACAGTTCAGCGCTGAACTGTCAGCTCTTACAAATCTAAAAGTAAAACTAAAATAACCCCCCTAATAAATGATTCCCCCCCCCAATAGTAACACTAAACCCCAATACTGACACTAAAATTAACCCCAATACTAAAATGAACCCCCTAAACCCTAATACTAACCCCGACCCCTAATACTAACCCTAATACTAACCCCCGACCCCTAATACTAAAGTTAACCCCCTAAACCCCAATACTAACCCTAATACTAACCCCCGACCCCTAATACTAAAGTTAACCCCCTAAACCCTAATACTAACCCTAATACTAACCCTAATACTAACCCTAATACTAACCCCCGACCCCTAATACTAACCCTAATACTAACCCTCGACCCCTAATACTAAAGTTAACCCCCTAAACCCCAATACTAACCCTAATACTAACCCCCAACCCCTAATACTAAAGTTAACCCCGTAAACCCTAATACTAACCCTAATACTAACCCCCGACCCCTAATAGTAAAATTAACCCCTAACACTAAACACTAAACCTAATTCTAACCCCCTAAACCCTAATTCTAAACCAACTAAAATCGGTAAAATACTTACCTTTAGCGATGAAATGTCCCGCAATGAAATCTCCAGCGACGATCTGTCTTGTGCTGTAGAGTCGGCGGTGAAGCGGCTGCACGGAAGCAGCCGCGATGAAGTGTCCCATCCCCGGATAAACTGGCATGTACTTTTGATATTTTATCTTCTGATACTCGAGATGCAATATCTGCTACTATGGACACTTAGTGTTCAAGCCTGCTTACTTTTCGTGTTGAACGGACCGTCAGGCACCAAATGAATCAAGCCCATGTAGTCCGTGTTACTGCCACCCTAAAACCGCTTGAGTTGTCTTGCAAGCGTTCAACCATGAACACCTCCGTCGCTTCACCCTCCCGGCATCCTAAGTCATTTCCTCTCAGCTCAAATGATGAGGAAAAACATTTTTTGACCTTGACTGCCGAATGTTTTGCAGATCCCTCTCCTTTATTCATAATATTTCCTGGATCCTCTATCATTGATGGTTATGCTGACACATTCAGAGTACCTCTGAATACCCCTTGTGGCACCTGTACCACAGAGTCATCCTCATTGGGGTAAACCCTGCTTAGCACACTTTAATCAGAAAGAAGTTCACTACTGCCCCATGACAGGCAGCACTGATCGGTGTAGACTGTCTCTGACATGACACCTTCAGCAGGGGAGGTAATATTTATTTACTCCCATGCTACCGACTGTGTGCGATCAACGTATGACTGTTTTTGTCTGCTGCAATGAAGCATCAAATGGCAGCCCCCTAGTCTTTGCTTCTAACCATAACTCTTTGGCCTGAGTAATGGAGCACCATTTAAAAGGTACTTTTAATAAGGCAGAGTTTATGAGTCTTCTGCCTCATTAAAAAATATTTTTAGGGTTTTTAGTCTTTAATGTGGAGGGCTAATACCATGTGGAAGCTCAAGTTGGAGTATTTAAAAGTAGGCATTCATTTCATGAGGTAATACAATAGAGCCTATAGATTTTTCAGCCATGATGGAGTTTGCATTAGGGCCCCTGGCTGGACCTGTAGGCCCCTGGCTACTGAATTTGAGGAATAATATTTTCAAAACTTGTATGTAAAATTATAGCTTTTGTAATTCTTTATTTTGTATGAAAATTCATAATGAAATTCATAAGACAAAAGTAGACAATATAGCAGTCTGACATTGATATACTTTATTACAGTATAAGGTGGTTGTGCTAGAAAAAGTATCTGCTGAAATATTTACTTTACAATGCTACTAGATTTAACCCTGCCATTCTGTGTAATATACAACCCTGCCATTCTGTATTGTGACAACAGATTTATTACTGGTTGCTTCTTTTTTTATGTATCATGTACAGCTATTTGTTTTTGATAAGTTATTTAATGTCATTATTTTAGACAGATTTTATTTAAATGTTATACACTTTTATACTGCAGCAAAACTGGTTTCAATGGCATGCATGGCAAGATCCATATCTAATTACTTCTATGTTCTTAACCCATATCCTTTCTTTTCGCTTCACGTTTTAAGGCTGCAAGAACCATTTGACTTCTCCCAAGGGGGATAAGGGCAACGACAAGTAATTTCATGGAGATGATTAATCATGCAAATCCTAGCAAAGATGACTGTTCTTACTTGCATACAGATAAGGTTTTCTAATAACAGCAGAAATAGTAGTTAAAATTTTTAAAAAAATCATTAGTGTAGCTTTAAGGGTACTCATTTTTTCAGGATTTCTCACATACATGAGCAAAACCATCAAGATAGATATGCAAAAGCGTATTATGATTGGTTATACTGTTATATGTGATGGATGTGTGTATTTACAAGTATACTCATTTTATTCACTATAATTTGTTGCTGATCCTGTTAGGCACAGAGTTGGTAAAATAAATAACTATTTGTGTGTTGTCCATGTAAGGGGAAGGCACAGCTTGTCTACGTTAATTGATTGTAGCTACAAGAAAGGCATTGCTAAAATTACTGTGATTTCCCAGGATGCCCCTAAAAATTAATCAATATACCCCTGGAGATTACTTGCTGACTAAATTGCTTCTAAGAAATTAGACCAACCATTGTGTATAAAATGTAACACATTCCATCCTCCAATTTTTCTTCTAGATGTTTACCCCCCTATTATTGTTGTAATTGAAATTGGTGCACATGAATACATATTTGAACCTGCTGATTTTATTTAAATGCTAATTTAATTATAGTTCTATAAACATATAGAATTAACGTTTCAGTAAATAAATATAAGCCTTCAAGCCAATGTAATATGAACATGTTAAACATTTTTGTCTCTCAACAATTAATACTGCACTGGATCATATTTTGGATTTCTAATGTCACTACATAACTATGAATTGCTTGACTAATTATGTCACAATAAAAATATTCTTGTCATTTTTTTCTTCTTCAAGTATATTCATAAGTAATGCTTGTCGTCTAAATTAAAAGGGCTTTTCTGAGAGCATTTTGTTAGGATTTTGCCCTTCTGAAGGAATTTTTTTTAAATCCTGAGCCAACACCATTTCGGAAGGATCTCTTCTTGAAGGATTTCTCCAAAAACGGCTTGAGGAATGCAAGCTCCTCACTGCGGTCTGCTTCCACCAAGCAACTGTTGAGTAAGACGAGGCAATATTCTGCTTTCCCAGTGGACTGAAAAGAAAGACGTATTTGTTTAAGAAATGAACACATTGTTTGTCATGATTGATATCAATATCAATGTGTTGGTGTATGCTTGAGCTACAAACATTTTCGATTACTTAACATAGAACTCTTTGGAAGCACCATTTAATTTGCTCTTAAACATAACAAGGCTGGCTTCGGGATTGGCTTCCACCAGTTGCCTAGCTAGCACAGGAACCAACACGATTAAGTAATCATTTCCATATGGACACATATGAATTCTACATTCTACAGGGCAACATGTAAAAACATGCTCAACATATATATATATGTATATATATATATATATATATATATATATATATATATGCACAGAATCATAAGTAGATGGAATTAAGGTAAGATCTATTCAGGTTAACAGCAAGAAAACGGATTAAATTCACAAAGTATTATTGAGAGAAACAGTTGCCTAGGGTACAAATAATAAATCAGTGGCATTATGTTTTTGCTTGGAATGGCAAATAAATAAGAGTCCATGGCTTTCATATTTACACTGAAATTATATATTTTATATATTTTCTCTTTCTTGTTCGAATGTTCGTCGTATAGAAGCCTATTACAAGTATTTCTCCAACTCTCCTTGATTTTACCCTACTCGTTCATGCTAAAATAATTCATACTGTTAGATGCATTATTAATACATCATACAATATATTGCGCCTGCAAAAAAACATACTTTGCACATTCGGACATATTTGTTTACCTCACAGCTAATGTAAACAATAATGTCCAGATAACTGACATATCAATGGGTTGTCATTTAATTCCTGTAGTATACAGTTTTGTTTTAGTTATACTGATTTTGTTTAGAAAATTCTTACATATCAAAACTTAAGTTTCACAGTCAGGGCACAGGTATTTTCAACTCCAGAGCTATTGGAGATTCATTGGTTACTAATTTCAGATCAATTTGACCATTGTTTGTATTGTTCCAATCTTACAGTGAATCACTACTCCATATATTACCAAGGACTATCACTATTCCATATTTAACCAAGGACTATCACTATTCCATATATTACCAAGGACTATCACTATTCCATATATTACCAAGGACTATCACTATTCCATATATTACCAAGGACTATCACTATTCCATATATTACCAAGGACTATCACTATTCCATATATAACCAAGGACTATCACTATTCCATATATTACCAAGGACTATCACTATTCCATATATTACCAAGGACTATCACTATTCCATATATTACCAAGGACTATCACTATTCCATATATTACCAAGGACTATCACTATTCCATATATTACCAAGGACTATCACTATTCCATATATTACCAAGGACTATCACTATTCCATATATTACCAAGGACTATCACTATTCCATATATAACCAAGGACTATCACTATTCCATATATTACCAAGGACTATCACTACTCCATATATTACCAAGGACTATCACTATTCCATATATTACCAAGGACTATCACTATTCCATATATTACCAAGGACTATCACTATTCCATATATAACCAAGGACTATCACTATTCCATATATTACCAAGGACTATCACTATTCCATATATTACCAAGGACTATCACTATTCCATATATTACCAAGGACTATCACTACTCCATATATTACCAAGGACTATCACTATTCCATATATTACCAAGGACTATCACTATTCCATATATTGCCAAGGACTATCACTATTCCATATATAACCAAGGACTATCACTATTCCATATATTACCAAGGACTATCACTATTCCATATATTGCCAAGGACTATCACTATTCCATATATAACCAAGGACTATCACTATTCCATATATTGCCAAGGACTATCACTATTCCATATATAACCAAGGACTATCACTATTCCATATATTACCAAGGACTATCACTATTCCATATTTAACCAAGGACTATCACTATTCCATATATTACCAAGGACTATCACTATTCCATATTTAACCAAGGACTATCACTATTCCATATATTACCAAGGACTATCACTATTCCATATTTAACCAAGGACTATCACTATTCCATATATTGCCAAGGACTATCACTATTCCATATATAATCAAGGACTATCACTATTCCATATATAACCAAGGACTATTACTATTCCATATTTAACCAAGGACTATCATTATTCCGTATATAACCAAGGATTATCACTATTCCGTATATAACCAAGGACTATCACTATTCCGTATATAACCAAGGACTATCACTATTCCATATATTGCCACGGACTATCACTATTCCATATATAATCAAGGACTATCACTATTCCATATATAACCAAGGACTATTACTATTCTATATATAACCAAGGACTATCACTATTCCGTATATAACCAAGGACTATCACTATTCCATATATATCCAACTATCACTATTCCACATATAACCAAGGACTATCACAATTAAAAAGTAGTTTAAAATAATCAGCATGCTGCATATTAGTATGTAAATACTTGTATTTTCTGGTGATTAACTTAGTCACTTGTTGTCTTAGCCCTTTTCTCACCAACATAATTTAGGCCAAATTTAATTGTAATAATGTAGAGATAAGCAAAATTGTCAAGGCTTCCCAGTAGTTTTTTTTAGATAAAACACAAAGACACAAACATTTATCATTTGACCTATAGATAAAATTACATATTTGTGTTTGTTCTTTTTTCATTTCATTTCAGCTGATGATACAGTTATTAGCTCAGTCAATGGGTCTATGAAGTCTATGGGTCAATCTCATGATGGTCATAGAGACAAAGAAAGCAGGTAAAGCTAAAATAATAATCTTTATAGTTAGCACAGTGCAAACCCTTACTCAAATTTGCAATCAGTCAATCAAGGTGGTCATAGCTTTCTTGTAGGCCATACATTGTCTCCATAATAACAAATTATTCTATTAATTGTTTATTTCTTCCACTCAGACATATCATCAGAAAAAAATCCATTAATAATATTATGTACAATACAACAGCTACAAGCAGACATAAGTGTTGGTTCAGTCAGCTGCACAGTGTATGTGCAGTTACTGGAGTTATTCTAATCACACACTAAGCTCTAGGATTGACTACATACATTGCTCGCATTGCCATGGCTTTTTATTATGTACCATGTAAAACCCAAGTCACTATTACCAAATTTCAAAGACTAGAAAGAACATTACATACAATTTCTCCAAATTAAATGGTGATGAGACTGACAGCTGGAGAGAATTTTAGACTTAAGAAATAAGACCTTCTATTTAAGACATTTTGGGGGGGGGGGGGGGGGGAATTACCATTTCAGCCACCTTTTAACTTATGACTAACATATTGTTTTCCATTCATTGCTCTCCATCTATTTCCTGGCACTCAATGAAAAAAACATACAAGAGTACATCATTGCATCCTACATCATTTTTAAATGATAAACAATATCCTTAAATGATGAACAATATCCTATTTGATCATTGCTTATCATGTACATACAGTATTTGCCTTATGTTGCTCAATTGGTACACCAAGTACTGACAGAGTATAAGTGTATATCAAACTCAATTATACAGAGAAACCACAACACATGATTCCTAGCAGGACTATGTACCACATGTATAGATCTGTCTCTGTTAGTCTAATGCAGTCTATAGCTCTGTACCAAGTGCTTGTAATGTAACACAAGACAGAGATAAACAATATACTTTACATACATTTTTACAATAAATATGTGCATAATATTCTGTAGCCATCATGTAGAAATGTCATTAATAATTTCATTCTAGAGCAAAAACGATTTTATACATCCAAAGATACCTGTGTTTACCTAATGTTTTAAAATATGTCCAATTTAATTGGTAAAAAAAAAAATATATAACTTACAGCCAGTGACAGTACAGGGTAGCAACATAGATGCATTGTTGATATCCAGAAGATTAAAACTAAATGTAGCTTTGATGAACTGGAATAGAGAAATACAACATGAAATAAATAACTACAGAGGATACAGTGATAACTTGGTCCTACCTAGTACAAAATCAAATTAATCCAAATAATTACCTGCTTAACTGTGGTCCATCCATTATTTTCAAAAAAGAGAAGATCCTGTTCACATTAATAATCTCTTTTTTAATAGATCATTTTATACCTGATTTTTTTCAGGTATTTGTGAGTCATTAGAAATTTTTATGACGTGCTCTGTTGATGGGGGCATGGTCTTTTAAGAATATTTAAATGGAGAATGTGATAAAACAGATGACTTTTCCTTGAAAAAAAAAACTTAACTACTGAGTGGCCTTTTGAAAATGACTTGTCAAGTCTGTATAAAAATATCAGTGATGTGTAAGGTCCAAGGCCTGACGATAGAGCAGCTGAACTCTTCCCCCGTTTGAACAGCGGCATCAGATGTGTCACATTTGTAAATGTTAAAGAGCCAATAAACTTCAAAAAAAACCTTTTGATTAATTGATAGAAACAAAAGTAAGTAGTAACAGCATATAATTTAGGAGGTACACTTTTCCCCTTTTCCCAGTTGATCAACTGAAGGTGCATGTAGAATTTTTAGACAAAATATATAGAGGGGTGGTAATTTAAATCTCCTCCTTTGAGTCTAAAAATAAAGGTCTATCACAGTAAGGAACCAGATATGCCTGTATGCTTCAGGTTGAAGTATTCTTTTTATATGCATCTAGACTATGATAGACTAACATTACTGACCAGGAATGGAAGTTACGACTACCTCGGTATAGGTCTGACCTATATCCCCTATGGAAGTCAAGTACATAGATGATGGCATCCCTTTTGACCAAAGGTTGTAAACAAATTATAAGTACTTTATATCCTCTCAACAAAAGGTATTTTCTGAATGCAGAAGTTCCAAAAAATGTATTGACCTGTGCATGGCAAAACACCTTGGCAAATAATTGCTGTGGTCATCACATCGATCACATACCCCGGAAGTGCAACAAGCAGGCAACCAGAATGCTGCCTCATTTCAAGACAAAGTCCTGTTCAGAAAAAGCTAGCAGAAGCGAGTTCACCCATTGCTCGTTATATATTTATCTTTACACATATGTCCGACTGGTCTTCAAAGACCATTTTTTCAGACTTAGACATAATTGGGTGAAGGGGTTAAATCTATACTCACCCACATTCTGTCACTGTGTTCTGGACCCGGTGAGCGAATGACATGTCAGGGGCGGGGTCACATTTTGTAAGTGATGCTTCATGAACCTGCAACCATATGTTTCTTCCTCTCCAGGGCAGGCAGGTTTGATAGCCTGCCCTGTACATGAACTTGGATCATTCCAAGTCCATGTACAACACTGTCTTAATTTCATGGCACCTTTATGTTTATATAAGTAAATCATTTTTATAATAAATAGTATTAAAACATGGGTATTCCTATTTACAGGCTACATTCTTTAAGCAGTCTACTTGCTGTGCCAAATCTGACATTTTGAAGTAAGCCATAACTACAGATCTTTTTGCAACAAAATGATGACAGGAATGAAAAGAAATTCTATTAAGAAAATTACATATCCAGAAAATAGACCCTACCTCAAATCCATTTTAAATGAGAAGAAATGTAGCAGACTATTTCATGCTTAGCAGAAACCTTCAACTTAAAAAGAAATATATATATTTGTTGGCAGGATAACCTAAGCAGAAACCTTGAGGTGTGTCGAATCTCCAAAAAAATTACATTTTAGTCGGTGTATAAATAGATATTTTTTCCCCCTCCAAATTGATTTATTTCAGTTAATGTTATTTGAAAGCATGTAGGAAGTTATTCTCAGACATCCATTAGATAACTACTATCTTGAGGCCTACTAAGACGGCCTCCATTTGCAATTGCAGACATTCTGTCATGCAAAAATGTCAAAAGTCCAAATTTGTGCAGCTAGCTGGTTTCAAAAATGTAAAGATTAATTTGTATGCCTTCTTCACCTTGGTACTGGCTGCAGAGCTATCCGTACAGATGGTTGTCCTATATTTGCTGTGTCCTGTCTTGTTGTGCAAGCTATCTCTGAATGCACTGTGTGCATAACAGGTTCCCTTTAACAAAATTAGAGTGCCAGTTGTGTATTTTTAGAATTGCACATGGCACAGGTAAATGGTAAAAATAGATGGGGAATTCAAACTACAAATCGGTGGGCGTCACATTTACTGGATGGCTATGAAATAGTTAACCTGATGTTGGTGATGCTTAGAGGAGTCTTTGACTATGAAAGGGTTATCCTGATCCTAACTTTGGTGGGGTTTATATGAGCCATTTGTTGGACATCCCATGTTGTTGAACACAGACCATGCTATAAGTGCATTTGAGATAAATTCCTTGTTAGCTTAGGCAGTTACTTGTATGTATAAATTATAAATCTTGTCATTGCAGTATGGTTGGGATTGAGGTGTAAATTCCTCTATCCATGCCACGTGTTATATCTTTGTTCCTTGTACTCCCTTAGTGTACCAAATATAGACCCCTCCTTCCCACTGTATGTATTTTATGTGGCCCTTGATTTCCCCATCATTGGGACCACGTGTTTGGTCCTTTGAACCAGGTTGCAGCCTTCTCAGCCAGCATGTGCTTCCCTCATAAGCTGCTGGCATTCTCTGCCATCTTTGCGGGGCCTATCTGCCAGTCTTTCAGACGAGCATCGCTGGCTTCTCCAAAGTAGTCAGACAGGATGCTGGTTATGACATCATGTGTCCTCCACACATGTGCAGAGGATTCATATGCTGTCTATATCCCAATAAAGATAAGTATTTATGGCACAAGGGCCCTCCACCAGCAATGTCCAGCCTGTGGGATTTGTATTTTCTGTACCTTGAAGGGGATCCTGGAGAAGCCTGTCTCAACAAAGATAATGTGTTACACCATATAAAAAAAACAGTGAATGTAAACTGTATAAACAAGTATAAAATAATAATAAACAGGTTACATTTTAAATAAATCTTTGTTGCAATTTGATGTCACAACTTGAAAACCAATAAATGTGGAGACTTGGAAAGGTTCTGAAGTGACAAGCTGAGAAATGTTTACATTTTGGATAAGTACTGCAGGCCCCTCTCTATTATCATATTGTAGAATTTTTTTTCTTTATGTAGCACAATGAGATTTGAGATGGCAGTGCAGGAACGCCTTGAGCTTCAGTGCCGACTCTGTCAAAACTTGTTGGGTTGGCAAGAATATGCCAAGTGCTTTGGGGAGCAAGAGACAGGAGACTGACCCAAAAAAACACAGGGATTTCCTGCCAAAATGGAGAATTAACTGTACGTATTCATAAGGAAGAAAATATTCCAGACATTAATCACTAAGTCATGTACGTTTCGCATTGGATCCTGTGTGTGCAGATGTTATCTTGTGATTGACTGAATGAAGCTTATTATCTTAATTGTTTCTATGATAATTAGTGTACAGTTGATTTTGTTAGCAACCAGTAGATCTAATTACAGAGGGATGTGAAGAAAATGTTACCAGCAGACAACATAGTCTTACAGAGATGATCGACTGCTTTGAGTTTTAGAGCTGATTAAAATGTCAACATCACATCATTGGTGACCATTTGTGACAGATGTTGTAGGTATACATTCCTCTGCATCCAAGCTGTGCTTATTACTCTCTGAGTTAAAATAGTATCTTAAAGGAGCAGTGAAGACATTTAACATAATTGTAATCACCAATATCACTATATTCAATATATTGTTCTTGCACCTTTACACCAGTTTGTCATGCATGCAGATCTGGCCTGTGGGCTTATATGGGTGAACAAGGCAGTTGGTAGGGTATCAAGGCAACTTATTTCATTAAAAAATAGGCATTAAAAAAAACATTTGCAAGCACAGCCTATCAAATTCTAGCCAATGCATTTCAGATTTATTTGCATAACATTTTCTTTCCTGACAACTGTTAAGTTGATTAAAAGCCTAAAATTAATTTCTTGGAAAAATATGCTACAGAATAGTACTTGATTATGTTGATGTGAGTGCCACAAGGTTTTGAATAGAGCCTGACTATTTAATATATGCTGTATTAAAACAATATACAATGGGAATAGAATATATTCAACAACAAAAGATTTTGCATTGATATGTTCACTTTAACATTATAGAGGAGAACTAGATTAATGTAGAATTAAAAAAACCAAGGCAATCAGAATGAATAATCAGACAGTATAATTGTATTTATCATCTTATTCCTCTCTGTGTGAGTAATGTTAATTTCTCCACTGTAAAATAATATGTAAATATACTTATTGAAAATTTCTTCTCAGGGTCAACAAATTTGTTGACAACATTTTTTATGCAAAATAATGGCTTCATATGTTAAAATAATAAGTCCCTTTTTACACATATTGTTTTATTGTAAAAACAAAACAAAACTGTTATCTTGGGTTGTCTGTTGCAATTTGTATGTCTACAATAGATTTCTTCCCTTTTTAGCTAGCATGAATTATGTGTGTTTTTACTACTTTTTGTTGAGTAATTGTTGCTTATGGAAAGCACACACTACAGGCGGTAATGGAATATACACTAAGTTTCTAATTTCAGTATTGGAAGTAATATGATGAACTAGATGAACTACTGGGGACTAATAAAAATGTAAACACAAAAGCAGATGTGTCAATTTAAGATCTCCGGATAACTATTGGCAATAAGAGTCCTCTTTACTCCATATAGTTCTATCAGGGGCTGGACTTTTGTTGGAGTTGATAATGTTGGGTTGGATCGTTCTTTATCTGAATCAAGATTCTAAAACATGTCCACCCCCTGCTGGAGCTACATAGTTCAAAAGAGGGCTCAATAAGTTAGTTTACTTGTATTCTTTTATTAAAAATTTTTTTTTAAAGTGTGCAATTTAGTATGTAATCTGTCCGTTAAACAGAAATTATTTTTAGATTTACAACCAGTCAAGTCATAGCCTGACTACTAGTCAAGTGACTTTGTTGCTAAAGGGTCTGGCATTTGCTCCATTTAAACCTGTAAATAATATGGAACTTCTGGTAGATTTAGGCAGCTTAATTAGAAAACTGATAAGATTTTTTAGCGTAAAAGGTGATGAACTAAAAAAAACAATCTGGCATGTCAATACTTCATCTGTAAATAATATTCCCCTTGTGAATAAAGAAGATAATAGCTGGGACACTGGTGATATTGCACCATAGTAACTATTGAATTCTTTGGACCCCGACAGTGTTAAATTGAATTTTGAATCTAACTTTAAATGTCAGTCAATATTTAACCGTTGATACTGTAGAGGGAAGTACATTGACATCTTTAGAGAGTTGGTAGAACGTGAGTTGATGAATTTAGAGAGTGAAGGAAATCATGACAATTTGACAACATTGGAGAGGTTGGCACTTAAAGAGCATCAAAAGCTAAGTTGTGATACACGAGGCAGTGGATTATTTAGAGGAAACAATGCAGCTTCTCTCTGACAAGATTTCTATAAAGTATTGAAATGAAGTCCAAGCTTAACCTTCCAGAGACAGTTCAAATCTGTTTTGAGTGGGGCACTGAATGATCATATCTTGAACAAAGATGAATATGAGTTTTTGTTGGTTGATCACAAGTGGCTATTTTTATCATGTACCAAAGAGCCACAAGTGCAAGTTGAAGCGCCACGAACGACCAATCGTGTCCCTTATTGACTCCATTCTGTCACTTTATGTAGACTTTGTTCTCTCCAATTAATGGCACCACTGTGGGGTGTAACATGTAGTTGATTACAGCTGATATTAAATTCCTGTATACTTAAATTAAACACAGTGATGGTGTTGAAGGTCAACCTCAATCACAGAAGCGTTATCTGTGATAGTATGTATGTTATACTACAGTCAAATTATTTCTGTTTTAATTCATCTTTTTTCTTGCAGACCTAAATATACAAAATATCATTGTGCGGTAAGAGAGGCACGGAGGTAAGACACGTCCCTACAGCTGCTCACCTCTGCTGGACCCCGGGTCCCGATCCCGGCCGTAATCGGCAATATAGAAATAGAAGAGAACAAGGAGGTCCAATATGCAGAAATCTCACGAGACCTGATCCTTATAAAAACATAGCGTTTAATAAAGTAGAAATAATAAAAACTCAGATATACATGGGGGAGAAACAACACCTAACGCGTTTCATCCTTTCAGACTTACTCATAGGTATGACCAGAGAGAGGAAAACACATACATTTATATAGGAAGGAAGAGTGCTTGTCCAATTAGTAAGAAAAAAACACACAGCGATTGGACAGTAAGCACACATTACGTTCCCAATAGTAAAACTAAAGATACAAATAAAATCAAATACTGTATACACATAAAGAACAGTAAGAGGCGATAAAGTGAAAGCAAAAAAGAAAAAACAGTGTTCTAAATTAAAACACAAACCTCATAGAAATGGATACATTTAAACGAAAAGGCTGACACAAAAAATCGCTATGTTAACGCCCCTTCCTTAAAGGCAACAACGATCAGCCTCATGAGCACTGGATATGAAAAAATGAGAAAGAAATTCAAGCCTTAACGTTATACACTAAGGGGAGGATTAGCATCTAGAGAATGTATATATGTATAAAATAAATAAATAATAAACAGAAGGAATGGATGTAAAATAAGCCAATGAGGCTAAAAATACATACATACATAAACTAGAGAAGCACTGTAGTATAAATACAATACGATGCATTCAATTAGATATTATAAATCAACTAGATATAACTAGACTCAAAAAAACACACATATGGATGCAGTCATATTCAGTTAAGCACTGCAGAACCACTGGGTGTAACTGGGCACAAGCAAACATAAGGATACAAAGGAGAATATAGGATACAAAGGAGAATATAGAAGGATAACTATAATGGCCCCCCAAAAAAAAGAAAATAGACAAGGTACTGATATAAAGTATACAAGTTGCAACTAATTAAATCCAGAAAAACAAGTCTATACACTAAGGAGGGAACCCATTAAAAAACCTATTATAAAACATAAAGAAAAAGTAATAATGGATAAATAATTTTAAAAAAATGGCTCACATCCCATTCAGAATTTAAACCCATAGGTTTCTTTGTGCCCAGTTTAAAAATAAAAAAAAAACCTCTCTTTGACAGAGGAGACGGTGTTTATCAGCTCCCCTGAGAGGGACCTAAATATACTATTGTACTCACGGTGCCCTTTTACTTACAATAATTTGTGTGACTGTTGGTTCTTTCGCTTCTTTTCAGAATGTCCCATGTAAAACATGTTTCATTTAATTATAATGGCACTACAGAAAGAAAAAAAAAAGAGAAAAGAAACACCAAGAGCCATAAAATGCATCATTGAGTTGTGATGTAAAAGACTGTTTGCCCATTGAAATGGAGACTGATAACATAATTACACAAGGAAAACTAGTAAATGGATATATTTGGAAAAAAGCAGAAGGGGCTTGACGATTCATCAGGAGTCTGTGTTTTGGTGAATTGATAACGTGAGTTATAGTTTTTTTTACTTTCATTGCTGTGATATTGTTACACCCTGTATTGACAACACATTATGATATATTCTTCAATACAGTTTGCATCTCTTCTACTCAAATGTCTTTCTGTGCTACAAAACAGCTAAAACAGAATGCTTTTCTACACAAGCTCCTGGGTTTGTACTGATTCATTACAAAAGGGAAATTCACTTCTCACTTTCAACTTTTTGAGAAATTGGGATGTAATTATCTATTGTATCCAAAATGTAATTATAGTAATTGTTTTATTCTTATTAAATCATATATTCATTTATTTCTGGTTGCTATTATTTCTATACATTTGATTATGAAGAAACACAGTTAGTCAATTGAATGGCATCAATTGCTGAGGTGGAAAGATTTGTGTGCTTGAAATTGTTTCCAACTTTATATATTAAAGATGCTATATTTGAGGCATTACTGGTACATATCATTTTAGCAAATAATTATAAAACAATAATAAAAGTTTCCGAAAGTAACAACATTTTGTATAAGAAAGTGTTAGGCAATTTGCTCTTCTACTTAAAGATTGCCTAAAATTGTAAAGTATTGTATATACTTCAACTTTAAACAATTATTATAAACGGTATGTTTCAGTTCACACGTTTTACGTTGTTTTTGTCACATCTCAAGAAGTATTTTCGGTATAATACAATATAGATTTTTGTTGTCAAGATCTATTTTTGTGCAATTTTCTACAACAAAAGCTAATGGAATGGAAAATGGTATTATCACACACAAGCAGGTCTGAATTAGGTATCTGTAAACACTTTTAGGAAGCAAAAAAAATCTGATGTTACTTTTTTGTTTAGATTTAAGATACAAAAGTAACTGCAACCTGCTTATTGATCTGAGTGATTTTTATTGATATTTAATTGCGTTCCCTTTGTATTTGCAATTTTTCTGTTGTTGAAAGAGTAAAACGGAGCACTTATCAAGATAAGTAGGCAACGTACATTTCTAGACCGTTGTTAATGAAAACTGCAAGAAGAAAATGATAGGTTTGTAGGATAGAACTTCATACGGCCCAACTTCACATTAAGATTAAGCTACGAAAAAGCGTAATATTTTTTTTCTTCACTACTTCAGTATGGCTAAGTGGATTTACACTTGTCAGACTGAGAAAATATATTTATACACCATTACTTTAGTAGCAGAGATAGGCAAAGTATCCAGGGTAGGTCTGTGAACCCCCACAGAAAGTCATTAATTAGTCCTTCACAAAGTCCAGTAAATGCTCACCATGAATAATGCTGCACAGTAACAATAAATAGCTTAGAACACAGCCAAATCAGAGTAGTACAACTACTACTAAATATAATACAAAATATCATGACATAAAATAAACATAGACCACATATATAAGACATATATAATGGAAAAATGATGTGCTATTTAGAATGGATCGGTAGAAAAATTAAACAAGATATGGTCCCCATGGATAGAGGGGTAGGGATTCCTTTCCTATAGACCCATTTAAATAAGGTTTGTGTGGAGATCTGTGTGAGCACTCTATCTGATCAACAAATCTCACATTTTACAATATATCTCTCTTCTAAATATCCAACATATCCTCCCCCCCCCCAAAGTTGTTTATTTTGTGTGATTATATAATAGATTAGTTAGTTTTTGAATTTAGCATTATTATTTACTATAGTTTTGGCATATATGTTTCCCCATGCCCATTTCTGTTCTATATCCTTGAAAATGTCAATAAAATATAAATTTGAAAAAAAAGATTGCGGTTCAAAATGAATAGTTTTCCAATTTTTTATTGTAAGATTGCATGACCTTTACTAAACATCAATGAAAATGTCTCGCATTTAATAGATGTCTTTTAAAAAGACAGAAATTAACAAATGTTGGGACTTTGTGTGTCTGGCAATACTAAAGAATAACACAGGACATAACCATAAACAAAAGCAGTGCAAATCCTTTCTTATATACAGCAAACACATGAATAAAAGGAGTAATAATGTCTACAAAAAATAAAAATAATATAGAAGCACAAAGCCAACCAAAGAACTGTATTTTATCTCTCTCTATTGTTCTTATTGACAATAATATTACAATAAAAATACAGGCTTAAAAGCACAAGGCTGCTATATCCTACAATGACTGCATAGGTATAAAACGTAAGTATTCTGAAGAGTAGGTAATTTGTGTTTTGAAGAGAAAACAATAAAGCTTTTTTAGAATCTCCAAGAGTGAAATCTATTTAATGCAGACTACAAAGTCCAATGAAGACCTCAGAACTAAACAACATGTTTATCCTTGGAGAATTGCAGCTAGAGTTTCTAAAGATCATAGCAATAGATTGTGCTGTAAACAAATTATAGTTGTCAATACAATGGATTGATTTAGATCTTGCTTGTGTATATAGCAATACAATTTAACAGACGTCATCATAGTAATAATAATAAAATAATAATAATAAAAAAAGTAGACATCACCACCAGAGTTTCTGTTGAATAAAAGCCTGTATGATATAAATATTATAGAATAATAATGCATGTATTGCACAAGGGAATAGGAAAGGCAGATATCAGGTTCTATTTACTAACCTTGAATCTGGAGTTGTGACTGGGGTTTATAGAGGGTGGGGCAATGTATTTAGTCAACAGTGATAGTCATAGCATGCATAGGTCTCCCTTGCACTGACTTGATATCAATTTAACAGGGACATTATTCAGAACTTGGTTTAACACTTAAAAGACTATGCAACCCATTTATGCAGACCCTTTCAACCCCACCCAACAGTCTACTTCAGTAGCAATGAGGGGATCTGCTGCAATAGGATCTGTGTACTCATTAGGCCTCTTCCTCACAGTCCTTTGAGCTAGCATCCATAGTCTCTTAGTAACTCACAGAAGTGGCAGATCCACATGGTAATCTTTGGTCCCCAGACTCCATGCAAGTCCAGGGGAACTGATCATGTTATGTCAATGTCCATTCTTGCATTATGTATAGTGTAGCAACCTTTTCCTCACAAAATGACCTGTCATGATATTACCTAAATAGACTTGACATTGACCTCAAGCTCATTTTCAGCTGACCAGCTTGTAAAATACTAGCCTTAAACACTAGTCCTTACAATATATTACCAGGACTAGAAAAATGCACACTAATTAAAAAATCACAGATGATGCACAAGACAGAAAAAAGAAATGCAACATGTTATACATATTCGCATATTTGCCCCATGTTTTACTATTGTTCCCACTGGCCTAATTTAGTACAAGATGTCAATTTAGTATCAGTGTCAATGCAATGGTAAAATGGTTTAAAGAAAACATTGTATTGTAGGGATATGGGATTCCATAGAAGGTTAGGGTACACATCATTATGAGACTGGGTTGATTTTGTTTAATGTATGCACATCCACCAGTAAGACATATCAACAGGTTGTCTTGTGTTCAACACGTCTGATAATATGCAACAGCTGGAATGCCCTGAGGCACCAATGTAATCAGTTTGCAGGGCACCAATACCTTTCTTCAAATAACGAGTAATTGATCTGCATCTGCCCTGTTCTAAGTGTCAGAAATAGTTTCTTGAAAAAGCAACGTCAAAACTTTCATTTTTTAAGTCAATACATTAGGATTTCCAAGCCAATGTTTGAAACAAAATTGGCACAAAAAAATTAGTTAACAAAAGCCAAGGCACTTCAAATCCATTAAATGTATCTAAATTAACCAGCAACTTCACATCATACCAACTAATAACAAATTCCGATGCTTACTCCATGTTTGCTGAGCATTTAATATGACAATCTCTCACTGCCCCCGTACAATGAATGCAGCATTTGTTTGTTAGAATATTACCTGCAATGAAATCGTGTGGGACGAGTGGCTCACGGCAAAAACATTACAGTTCCAACAAAATGTTTCACTAGCAATACACAAGAACATTATGTGTTGGAAGCATTTTAACCAGGATTGTAATATTGTGGGAATCATTCTGGGAGTAAAATCAGTACCGATGTACTTTATTAGTCATTGACTTTTTTTCTACGATTTTCCAGTTACAATTACATTACGTATTAAAGGAAACTGGCTTTAATTACAAGCATTTCATACAGCATTTATGTTAATACTGCAGATGCAACATGGGGGATACAGAGCCTGTTATGTCTGGATTGTGCTGGTTGACTTTACAACCTGCTGGGTCTTCTTCCAGGTGGGTTCATTATAGAGTTATTGTGCTTAAAGAAATTACTGGGCCTTAAGAATGCATGAATAAGACATGAAAATGAAGGAAATATATGATACAACTTGTACTGTGTGGAGTCTGTATTGATTTATGTGTAGCCTCATTATGCTCACTCTCTCTCCTCCTAGAGAACTTATTTAATTCTTCACCAGCTCACCTCAGAGAGATTGTGACTGCTTCTTATTCACTCACAGTGCAGCCTTATAAAGAGATAGAAGGAAAGATGGTAAAACAGGGAGTACAATGGGCAGCTGCATGTCTGGGCCCTAGCCAGCTGCCATTTTGTATTGCCTTACAGATGGTTATGCATCTTTTGAAGAAAGAGGTCTTCCAGACCTTCAATGACCAGTGATCTGTATCCTGATGGCCTCTAATAGATTAACAACAAAATGTTTTCAAGCCAGGATGCCCTATCTTTCACAGAAAGCTAAGTGGTTCACCATCACTGCTACATCAATGTCTCCAGAGAACATCAATTTAACACTGAATTAAACACACAGTGAAACACCACTTTTTTGATGTGAGACAGTCTGACAATACTTTGTAAAGGAACACTTCAGTGTAACAAACATTTTCAATGTTGTAATTATCAAAGTATCTCTGAACAATGCCAACTTGATCTTGCTTTTGAATGGGTTACTTTGCTATGTGTCACTACTGTCAGCTAATAGGAAAATGAGGATAATGCTGGTGTAATGGTGTAATTACCAAAACAGGATAACCAAAGATGGCCAAAACATCACCCAGTCTGGCAAATCTCTATCCCAGGCTCAAAATGCAGATGGTAAGTCATAAATTACATACACCATGAATTGATCCCATCTTGTGTCAAATATGTGGTCTGGTGATGTAATGATGTGGGGGGAATGTCTTCTTGGCATACATTAGACCCCTGAATGCCAGTTGGCTATCATTTTAATATTGCAACCCATCTTAAGTGCATACTTCCATCAGAATAATGTGTCAGATTAGCCTGTTCCACAAACATGATATGTGCAGTGTGGATTAGATCCTCTGACAAACACTTTAACCATGGGTTGCACTAGAGCAGCCAGAAATGTGGGACTGGCAGAGGCAATGCAGACTCCCGACTGTTGGGTGTCTCCCTACACATAGGTGCAAATGGAGATAGTGCCTAATACTGGTGTTGTCTCTGTTTGAGACTACTTTATAGATAAGCCCCTATAATTTCTAACATGGTCACTGGATGCGTACAGCACTAAGATATGCTGGCTTTCACACTATCATATTTGACTCTGGGGCACTGTGCTAGCTTTATTTCAGAAATAGTAAGCCTATCTATTGACAGGATATCAATGCTAGTGGAAGAAAAAAACTACTAAAGATGGGTTCTAAGCAAACAGATCATGCAAACATTAATTTTATCAACCCAATAAAAATAGTGGACTACACTGCAAAACCTTTAAAGGTTTCCAAATCACTGGAGTCATGCAGTTGTGTAATGCCAGGGAGTCCTGCCAGGGAGGAGGGTGCATGTACGAAGTGTAAGGCATGCTTGTGATGCACTAGGCTGCCGTCAGGGGGAGTGTCCTGTGGCCCTGTCGTGCTCTTCCATTGGGGGAAGGAGTAAGGTTGCCACCCAGGCCAGTAACATAATTGCTTGTTGCCAATGTTAAGTCTATAGAGGCAAAATCAAGGCCAGTAATTTTTTGTGGAAAAGATGGCAACCCTAGGAAGGAGTAGGAGGTAGGCCTCCATACCTCCACTACTAGGCCTAACCTGAGCAGGGCGGCCACCAGGTAAGTGGTGGGTGGGATCAGGGGAGTGGTAGGCTTTAAAATAGCTAAGCACTGTTCATTCAGTGCTTGCTTATTTTCAAGCTGGTTGTTCTTAGTGTGCTCTCCTTTTGCTGTGTTCCCTGTCCCTGCCTTCAGTCCCTTGTCCCTCCTATATTTTAATTCTCCCAGCTTCTGACCTTTTGGCTTGCTTCCTGGACTTCACTTTTCCTTCTGACCTTGACCTCAGTTTGTCTTCTATTGCTCCTGAATATCTGCCTGCCCTGACCCTCTGGACCGAATCTGACCTTGCTTTGCCTTCTCCCTTGGTACCTTTGCCTCTGGACTGGTTACCCACAGACTGTGCGTATCTACTCCAGCTGTTACTCCTGCACTACGCTCCCTGCTACGAGTCTCGACAAGCATGTTTATGGAGTTTAGTAAAGCTTAAAGCGACAATTAGAAGTGTTTTCATCTTTGTTTATTTTTTGGGTTCAGCTCTGATTATCAGCATTAAACTAGTTAATCTCAGGTCATAGAGAAAATGTAATTGATGTCTTTTTAACCTAGGACTGTCAAAATGAAATTGATAATAACGGAAAGTGACAAGGCTTAAGTTAAAAGAGAAATTGTAAAATTGATCCATTTCAGTAAATCATTATAAATACAATTACCTATTTTCAAGGTTTTGTTTTTTCAAATGCTTCCTGATTAAGTCTGAATTGTGCTGCAGCAGTTGACAAGACATCAAACTGGTTGAATTAAACAAGGTTACTTCAATAAGAGATCAACAAAAAAATATCCCTTTCTGGGTTTCATTGTGACCTTTCCATGGGAAAAGAAATTATAACAGGCCAGATATATAAAAGAAAATAATAATGAAAAAAAAATCAGAATGTAAATTCAAATTGAGTCAATAATTGGAAGCATTAATAATATATTATGTTTACTCTAAAGGGCTGTTTTATCAAATCTGTGATCACATTAAAAGGAATCACACATAATGGAGTTAAAACAAAATCTCATTCATATAAAGTTAAGGTTTGTGAACTTACCAATGTTGAGTTATAACCACTTCTTTACTTAGAACAGTCTGTATGAATTCTAATAGAGGATGAAGGCAAGCCTCATGAAATCAGACCCATGTAGACTCCAAAACTACACACAGTTGTTACTGGTTGGCAGGTAGTGTACAGCCAGTTCTCTCTCATCCCACAGATGGAACCAATGCAGCTTAGTGAACTTAGTCCCTTTCGGAACAGCCACAGTTCATAAGAGTATGAACTCTGCGGGTTCTCTCAAGCTGGCCCTTGTTGACTCCAAAATTTGGTTGGCAGATAGTGGATCTCTACTCTATTTAGCTCATTCCATCTAGTCCCACAGATGTCTATTACAGTAACCTGCTCTCACAGTCATGTTCAAGGAACCATGGAACCATTTTGGACAATTGGATAATAGTAGTTTTGACACGTCATCTGCCATATTTTGACATTGTATAGGTAAAACGTCTTTAACACAAATTTTAAAAAAGTGTTGTTTTTTTGTTATTGGCTCTAGTCCAAATGAGAAGTGGCATATATTATATGTGACACACACCATATAATCCACCCATTGCAGCTGACCTCAATGAGAAAACACCCTTAACAGACCACCGATGGTGAGTAAGTATATGGCTGCAATTTGGATTCTTCAACCTGTATAATCTTTGTTTCAGGTCCTGTTCAGTTTAACTTCTGTTGGAAAGGATCAGTGTTACATTATGCCCTGCCAATATCTCAGACCATGCAGAAATATAGATGGCAATTGTCTCAATGGATCAATTGCCAGGGATATTTGTGGGCAAGCACAAATGGACAACGGACTTAAGTAAATGTGCTCATTTGGAAACATACATATTAAAAAAAAAAAACACAAATGCTTAATTGGGATTCTAGGTGTATTTCATAGTAACAATGTTAAAGAGGGGCTAAACCCTCAAATCAGTTTTAACAGGGCAGAAAACCCCTTCTGCCTGATTACAATCTAAAGATATTGCACCTTAGTCTTTGCAAGAGCAACATTAGGGGGCTAACATCTGACAAAGCAGGTTTATAGACTTTCGATTTATGGAATACATGTAATGCTACTGGCATTCTATAAACTGAAATAGAGTCCCCATTCATACGAATAGGTCAACTGACCTATTCGTATGAATGGGGACTCTATTTCGGTTTATAGAATAGCAATAGCATTACATGTATTACATAAACTAAAAGTCTATAAATATGAATGGAGACAATGTAATCGCTGAACCCCGAACTCCAACCCGAACATACAGTGAAATGTCCATGTTCGGGTCCGGGGTCCAAAAACCGTAATGTTCGGTACGAACCCGAACAGTGCATTTCGGGTTCGCTCAACACTAACCTTAAGGCTATGAATCCGCAATCAGCATTCTGTAGATGGTATAATTTATGCAAATAAACATATAAGATAAAGTATAGGGTGGAAGCAGAGGCAGATGAGCAAATAACGTGCTTTGTGCTGGCGAGCAGCTCTTAATCATAGGTTTATCCATCCAATTTTCTATTTACCCACTCCCGTCCTATACCTTATTGAGCAAAGGCCTGCTAATGTTTAATGGTAACTCCATTTCTTCTAAAACTACTGTTTGAAAAAGAAGAAACTAGCAATGTCAACAAGTGCTTTATAATTAGATACATCCCCCAAAACCATGCTGCTGCATTTAGACTGGCCACCAATGAGAAGAACAGAAAGTTTCTTACTGGTACACTTGATCATTGCAGCTAAAATGCTATTAGCAAGAAACTGGAAAACCATAAATATCCCGTCATGGGAACAAATAAAAAACCAAACAATATGGCAGATAAATATGGAAATAGGAATACTCAGACAAAAGTGCAATAGTAATAATAAAATTGAAACCTGGGAAGATTGGATTGAGAGACTGAAAACCTAGATGAACACTGAGGACATCCTTTGGCATCCTTCATATTTGTATGTTTCGTCTTCGATTTTGTTGTGTATCTATGATAACTAGCAGGGGGATGATCAAATGAAGTTAAAGAAAAAGGATGAAATGTATATTTTAATCTGCGTATTTAAGAGATGTACTGCTTGCAAATGACTTAACCTGCTTGTTATGTAAATATGGCTATTATATTTTTGTACTTTTGTAATAAAAATGAAAAACAAATTTAAAACAAACAAAACGAATGCTTACTATCAGGACTCAACAAATGCAAGTAATATTTTAATTACACAGATGAAGATTTTCAGTCATCTGAAATTGAATGGACCAAGCGCTACTGCACTGTGAATTGGTATTGAATGCTGTATACATAAAGATATATGTATTAAAAAAGGAAACATGGGATACTACTAGCCAAGGAAACCCCTGGGTACTGTATGCCTTGGTGGGAACATATTTTGTATTTAATGCTGTTCAACTCTCAGGTGTCTTCCTCTAAAATAAGAGCAAAACCAGAAAAAAGTAGATGAAAAACGACTTAAGAATATTCTAAAAATATTTATTTCTCCTACTGGTACCATGTGTACTCTTTTATTTATTTTTATTTTTACTTGCAGTGAGAGCTGTGAATTTTAGAGAACGCATTAGGTAGGATTATTCACAGATGCACATAAAGGGATAGTAACTTATTATTGTTTTAGAAACAGTAATGTGCGGATGTGATAACTGTCACAGGTTTTTCCAAATCGCACTACAACTATATGCCACCAATGAGAAACTTAAGCTTATACAATTACCTGCTAAAATATCATTTGATGACCAACACATTGTCTGATCACTTCAATCTCTACACAACTGGGAATTTATTTAAAGGTTATTAAGCTTCTCCTGTGATGAATTTTCTTTGCTTCATCATTCAGTACTTTAAAAATAATTAAAGTGGTTTAGCATGCAATGTTTCTAAATAACCTCTTTCGTGGTCACTCTACATCCCTATCAAACAATTATTACATGTCCCATCCAGTCCCCTGTACAGCGGAATGGTAGGAGCTAATAAACTCATGCTGTGATTGGCTGCAGCTACCACAGGCTGCCAACAGCCTTGTCACATTTAGCTGTCTCTAGAGTTCAACTTGGTTCAGATTTTGTTTTGTCTTTTCAGAATTCTTTTACTTTAATGTAGTAAAGCAGATCTCTCCCATTCAAGACACTGGTGGTGGGGGTGGAGAAAAGAAGGTAGAGTGTTAGCACTGCTTCGCATGTGCTATAGTACTGGCAGTCAAACTGGCAGTGTAACTGCATTCTCAGGTGTCCCAGACAATTTGAGAACGACATCGTGGACTAAGAGATTGCGTTCCTGAATCTCGCTGTTGCGCGCAAAAAGTGGAACAGAGTTAGAACTCGGCAGTTCAAAGACACAAAAGCGGGAGTGTTGGGAGGCATTATAAAGCTATGTTTGGTTTTTATAGTTATTAAACTTGTTGAAATATAAAAGATTCATATTTACAAGGCAATTGTTTATGTTCTGGTAGTTATTGAGTCACAAACACAGTTCTAGATCCCCAAATAATAAATATGCTACAAAACAAAAATGGAATTATCCATCTTAATCTAAGGATATGCAACACAATGACTGGTATACATAATTGTCAGTAATGGTAAATACACAAGGCAGTACAGGTTGAGTTTGCTTGGGACCAAACGTATTTTGGATAGTGGATCATTTCTTACAACAGATAACTTTCATCAATAAGATATATTAAAGCATCTCAGCACTCTTGATATATAGTAGTATCAGTGCAATTACTGTAGAGAGCAAATAACCCACTTTTACGGTGATGTAGTGGTGATGCGAGTTTAGAAATAGCCCATGTTTGTGTGTTTGTCTGCACATTATAGGGCAATAACTGAAAGTTGTGTATTGTTTTGTCCTAACCATTTTCTCCAACAGTGAACTTTTGACCAACCCTAAATCTAACCTTAACCATAACCCTGATGTAATAACCCTCATTTTAACTCTAAACCTAGATCTTGATGGAAAAAAAAACACGTTTTTCCCCCCTTTCAACTGCAATGTTGCCACCTGCCCCATCAGTCAGGCAACACTCCCAGAGTAATGGAAGTGATTTTGATCACTTCCAATGCTCTTTCCAGTACAGGGCAGTGTCATAGTGAAACAGCATCTCAGTATGGAGCTTGCAATTGCTCAAAAGATGTTGAGGCTACACATCTACAGCTGCTGAGCATAGGAAGCAACTTTTGATTAATTCACCGCATGACATGCCAAGCATATATTGTCACTAACTGCTCATGTTTGCATGACGTTCCCGACAAATCAATTGTCGCAAAGTGGAAACTCACCTCACGTTCATGTCAGTGGTAGAAGAAATTACACTTGTTTGAAATGCAAGGAAGGAATGCAACCAGGAGAGGAAGTGCAATGAATGAAGGTGGTGGTGGTGGGGTGTGTGCATGATTTTAGTCAGTCCTAAGGCAGGACAAACCCCAAATACACCACTTGGGTGCAGTAAAATCATTACCTCAAGATTTTTATGATATGCAGTAAATTAATAGTCAAAATTGCCCCCCACCAGGCAACCAATATAAGGGCTGGGCAAGGTGCCCCTGGACCCACATGATGAGCTATGAGGTAGGGCTGGCAATAATGCCCCCAACCCTGTTATTAATGGGTCCAAGAGCTGGCCAAGTGACCCTGGCCTCCCCTTAAATATATGGGGCAAGTGACTGGCCAAGTGTGCTGGGCCACCTTGTGTAATAAAGGCCCCCCAAAATAAGTAAAATACATTTTTAAAGAATATAACGAAGATTCCCAAGTGAGGGGATGAAAATAAAATAAAATCCCCCCTGGCACACAAAGGGTGCCTTTTAAAACAAAGATTGATTTAAAAAAAATGTTCCATGAAGATCTTCAATGCCCTAAATCCTCACAGTCAGACTCACCTCCCAAATCAAAACTCCATTCAATTTTTAGAGAATAGCAATTTTTATTACATTCTATGAAGGTTGAGTTTGAGATGGGAGTTTGAGTTGGACTTTGTCAAGAGAAGTGGCGTTGGAAGGCAATTTTCGTTTAGGGAATATCTCAAGGTGGTCAAGTTGGGAGATCATATTCAATTATGGTATTAAGTCAAATCTGACCTCCCAAGTCGACCACATCAAAGTAAATGTGATTTTTAGTGAACAGCCCCCAGTGAGAGAACATATACAGTCTATTTTAACTGATTTCTTTTAGTTCTGTGATATGTCAGTAAATCAGTGTCTTCATTCTCTACATTCAACAGATGTAATTATTACAGCATCCCACAGATAACACCTTGTTAGGAACTGGTAGCCTTAATTGTATTACCAATGTTTTAATTTATTATGTATATCACACAGTCATTATAGCAATGCATGCATCTCAACCACATCACAGAAAAAATTAATGGACTGTGCAGATTTTCAGTTGACTGTGATATTAATTTGGTTTATGAATATCATTTTAATAAGGGATCATCTAAAAATACTTTGTGTTCACTTTATGGCCATAATTATGCATTTGATTGAGCACTTCTTATGAACACATCCTCATACTTATATGGTATAAATAATATGACAGATTGTGTATCAGCATTTTACTAGAGAAATACAATGTGCATCAGAATGATTTTACACACTGACACAAATATTTCCTTTTTGGTACTTTCATTATTGTCCGACTGGTCCTTGAAAGACAAAATGGTGATTCCAGTCTGATCCACCAATATGTAAAAATACCTGAACATCTGTTCAGTGTCTGAAACATATGTGTCGCTAAAGGAGGATATGGGGGGCAAGGTTATTTCCACTCCTCCCGCTAAGGTGACCACGGAATACCACAGACAGACCTGCACCATCCAGCAATAGGGCATTATGTCCTGGACCTCGACCATGCCTCAATCCAGGTTGAGAGAGAAGGAGGGATGCCTCTTGTCTCTGGAATTCATTTAAAGGGACACTACCACTTACATAAGATGTAACTAGATTACCTGTGCATTTAAAACAAACACATATATGACATATGCCCCTGTTTTTTTCTTCTTCTATGTTTGAATTAATTCCATATAAAAGTAAAAATAAAATTAGGTGTTTATCTCCAGCATCCATTTTGAGAATTTTAACCATGATGCAACTTTCTCCAAAATCTTCCAGCAAGTCTCACTTTACAACTGTGGCCAAAGCATGCATGTTGATGTCATAAGATACACCCCTGCTCTCTTACTGGCTCCTGTGCATCATAGTGGGCAGGACTAGGTGGCTGTGTACAACTTTTTTTTTACCTGCCTTCCAACACAAAGAGAAGAGATTGACCTGATCTAACAGGATCACAACTCTACCCTCTTGTGATGTAATTGTTACATTACCCTCCCATTCAATGCATGTCTATGATAAGGACTCTGACTTATAGACTGCATTTAGTGTCCCCAGCCCCAAAGTGAGATACTAGTGCTGTAAAGTCTCTGGGGGTGGAGGGTTGGGGGGGGGGGGCACCCAAAAACACTATATTTCACAAAATGGCGCCGCCACGTCACACTTGTTTAGTAAAATATTTCATAAAATAAACTCACCCAACAAAAACAAAATACATATCTGAAATCAACAATGTAAAATAAAAATAGAAACCTTTTTCATTTTTGGGTGGGAGTGTCCCTTTAAATAAAATTTTCATGTTTCTTCTTCCCTATCTTTATATAGTAACTAAACCTTAACATTTACATTTCTGCGCTCCCTCATATAAATAAAAAAAATATATAGAATTATGACATTTAATTATGGGCACATCCTATGATTTTAATCATTAATATCATATAGCTGTGTTGACATTTGAAAGGTGTCAGCATAACGGTCTGTTCAAGCTGATGTTCTCCATTTCCAAGTTATGTTAACCCTTTGATTTACTTTGAAAACAAACACATTTTTATTTTTTTTAGCCAATTATATTTAACAAAATCTACAGGGTGATTATAAAACACACAATTGTGGAGCATAGACATGCAGCAAAAATAGCATCGCTTTTTGTAACTCTGTATTAAAAGACTAATAGACATATGGTTATATTGATCAGTTGGCACAGTACAGTATTGGTGAAAATTTAACTATAGGTTTTCAGTGGTTAAAACATACACACAAGACTAATTAATATAAGTATATAAGGTATAACCCTGTTAAAATAAAAGTTTCTAAAAAAAAATTAAAAAAAAACTAAAATAAAAAAAAATCATATATACAGACTTCTGTACAATATACCATGGAATGGACAGACATTTAGCAATTCTACAATACCAACACTATTTATTTACCTTCGCTTTTTTCTAATTTCTTGTGTTTCGCAGTGGTTTAATTGATTTTGGTATTTACTACCCTACATAAATTAGTATCCACAACTCAGTAGCTCACAATGCATTTTTTTTTAAAACATATTGTTAAATCTTGATTATATTTCATTGTATTTAGGATGATTGCACAGAAATGAAGACACTGTTGGGTCCAGGTGAGGTCAATTCTGCATTATTGACCATAGTAATCTTTAAATTTGGCAGGTGGTTGTGGTCCTTTACTGCATTATACCAGAATCTACTGAAGTTTGTTTTCTTGTGGTCTTCGGGGGAGGTGGTGGTGGTGTTTTGCTCGGAAGTGGGGGAGGAAGGTGCTGAAAAACAAAATATAAAACAAACGTTATAAGTAACAATTGGGTCACACAAATAGAATACTGGTACTACTACAGACTGTGTACATGACCATGTTAAGAAATATCCCCCTCCACCTTCCTCTCAACGCTCTATAATGAATGAAAATGTGTTTAAATATATAGCACATGCACTTGTACAGGTTTTACAAGTTACTGTAGGATAATGAATGATGGAATCTGTGAAGTAATTTAAGATGACAGGTTAACATTCTATTAACCAGAGACCATGACTGACTGACTGCTTGATGCAACTCTCTCATCTAAAAAGATCTCCACAAAACCTGGTTTAAAACAATACTTCACAAAGATAATGGCTTTTAGATTTTTTTTTTCAATTCTAACTAAACTACATTAAATGTAGCTGCAATAGCTATTTAAAAATGTGACATTTCTTTCAGTGTGGCAGTGGTTATCTTGAACTTGCATCACAATTTATAAGTTTCCTCTTTTGAGTCAGTTACCCAGCTACAGCTGCTGACAAAAGTCAATCACAAACTGTTAAGTGGTCAGCTCCCAATATCCAGGTATTAATACAGAATGCCTCCAACTCAGTTGTCAATGCCTCAGTATAAATATGTTAATTAAATACAAAGGCTATACCTCACATAAAAGTATCAGACACATGAAGAGATTGCCGCAGTTGTAACTGGCTTTAGTAAAATAACCAAACCTGCACCTGTATTCACTCCACAGGAATGTATTACATCTGTCGCTAACTCTTTCCCTTTAGTATAAGCTGTATGCCAGCACAGCGGACTGAGCACAGTGAGATATTAATGATAATATTTTTTCAATACAAAACAATTGATACAAAAAAAATCCCTCAATCTATTGTTTTGAAATCCGTCCGAAAAGATCCATACTATATCTGGTTTTGCTCATTGGAAGTTGGGAACTACATAATTATATTGAAAACCATAATTATAAAGTGCTCCTTTTTTCGTTTATTTAAGACTACCAGAGCTGCCATCTGTTCAGAAGGATGCTTTACTATAATATTTCAGAGATATTGTGAGTCTTTGTGGGCGGTATATTTATTAAAGCATTTTTATGCAGTTACCTTGCACTTAGGATTGATTTGACATAACTTACTTAATACACGTACACTCAGTAAAACCATATACCATTTGCCCCTTGATACATTGGTTGAAATTCTTGCATCTATGCTAAACATCAGAAACCGGTAAAATTAAAATAGTTTTTAGTTGACTTTTACTGGTAATTCTAAATCTCAATATTCAATGCAGATTCTTCTGAAGGGCCAGTTTTTACTTTCAGATAGGAGTCTGCCAGTTCACATTAGAACCTATTCTAAGCAAAGTCACTGACTCGGATAGACCTCAGGGGAGATAGAAACCTTATGTAAAAGGCACATCTGCAACATCGCAGCAATCTGTCCTTGCAATTCTTGGAGAACGCTCTGTTTGTCAAAATGGAGAAGAAAGTCAACTTCTATTTCTACTAGTATTCACGTGTATGTCTAAATATTACAGGTCAGTCCAAACCATCTAATTGGTGTCGGAGTGGGTACAGCTACAATTTGTGGTATACCCTGTCCGTTTTAATATTTCTTTTACTCTTGCAAGCCTTCCGATTGGTTGTCCATTTTGTGTATTTTGAAATCTTTGCTACTTTTTTTTATAATTGGTTCAGGATCCAGAAGATAAAAAGGCCTATCCTGTAGATCAGTGTTGTCCAACATTTTCAATGTTGAGGGCCACAATAACCTTATGTGCTTGTGACACCAGACCAAGGCATCTCAGAGTCAGAGACTGGTTTTCTATTCCATTTTGATTTCTATTCCGTTTTACATCAACACTCCTGCGTAATACATGCTATTCTAGGTGACATTCACTGTAAAATAATAAAACGAAAATAATCCTTTCAGAAAATGATCACAAATGATGTTTCTTCCTCCTGAAAGAAGTAAAGCTCTTGTAAATGTGAAGCCAAGATACACTGACATTTCTGTTCACAACATACATGTATATTTGTAATCTTTTTTTTTTTTATTCCCCAATGTTACAGCTCCTTCCTAGATGTTAAGTGGCAAGATTGATACGTTAGAGAATGTGTCATGTGAGTTCTCAAAGGGAATGATCTGAGCATTACTAGTGTCTATAAAGAGTGCAGAGAATTCACTTGGTGACATTAGTGGTTGTTTCATCTGTTAATATGAGCTGAGCTTCATACAGAGACCCTTCATGTGCTCATCACCTTGATGGTCTTATATTCATATCTCAGCACCTCTCCCTTACACGTCCTCCCTCTCCCCTCATTTTCCTCAAATGTCTTCCTTTTTACATTTCTCTGCGTTCCACTTTGTAGACCTGATCTGTGGCCTTGAGTCCTTCTCAAGCACTGTTCTCTAGTGATTAAAGCGCCAGAAACACAAAGACAAAGGATTTGTGCATTTAAATGCTGTGCAGCACAGAATGGTCCAGCATTTCAAAAGAAAGCAAAAAGGACTCTTTTTCAGGTTATATTCCTTCTGGACGTGCCTGTTAAACTAACCAGGCAACCTATGTCTCCCTTCTCTCTGCTACAAGCACAGGGATGGGTTGGGAGATGACTTGTGTACACAATGAGAGATGTTTCTAATAAGACCTGTGCAATAAAAGATTGAAATTATTTAACATTAACTAGATTTGAACACAAGTAAAGCAATGCAATTTTATAAAGTTTGACATCTGCAGTAACCTAAAAACATCTACAATAACTTAACTCCGGCTTCACTTTAAACAGCATTAAAAAATTGTGTAAAATTGTTGACTTGTATTTTGTTACTTGCTTTATTTGTGTTTCATAAATTACATTCTGTAAACTTTTTCCAAATAAATGGTTTTGTCACTAAGAATACTTGTGTTGTTCACTTGCCAAACATTAAGCCAATGTGCATGTTCTTGTGATGGTATGTCTGGATAAAGAACATCGGTCCTGATGCTAAACATGTTGTTGTTTAGAACAGAGATTGCTTTGTGTACACATCTATTCACTGTATGAGAATAAACAGACACATTTCACACCTCCAATTTTTGTCTCAAGGAAATACAATGCGACATGTGACACTGACTTTTCAGAAGTGCCAATAGAATCTTTTCTTGTAAAACAGGGGTATGAACCTTACCCTTTGGGGAGGGGGTGGAGGTGTACTGGGCTTAATAAACTCCTGATAGTCCAGGACGTTGCCATAGTCTGCTGTACTTCCTTTGACTGGTAGTGGTGGGGGTTTGTCCACTTGCTCTGCTGGAGAGACACCATTCAGTTCAGTACCTGGGGAAGAAAAAAAATGAAATTAGGAGATGGAATATATGTTGTATATCTGTGGACTCTTCTAAAACAGCAGCATGTTGTGCAGCTGGGCTTGACAGGTCCCAGTAACCAGGGAGTTAGGGATCATACGTTTCCTTCTGCGGGCTTCTAACTTTTGTAATTGTTTTAGACAGTACTAGAGTTGAGCGAATCCGAACCGCAAAGTTCGGGTTCGTACCGAACATTACGATTTTTGGACCCCGGACCCGAACACGGACATTATACTGTATGTCCGGGTTGGAGTTCGGGGTTCGCCGATTCATATCGCCTTAAATTTAAATTTACTAGTGACTGGACAACTATTGCTGCCCAGTCACTAGTAAAATAAGCCCCCCCCCCCCCTGGTCCCCACCCATTTCCCGTGGGTGGCGACCCTAATAAAAATAATGAGGGGGGGACCTAGTGTCCCCCCCCATGAGCGGCGGGTGGGGACCCTTATAATAATAATTATTATTAATTAGGGTCCCCACCCACCGCTCATGGGAGGGGACCTGGGGGGGACACTCCCCCCTCATTATTATTTTAGGGTCCCCACCCGCCAGCAATGGGTGGGGACCGGGTGGACATTAGGTCCCCCCTAACACTAGTATGTTTGGGTTCGGGGTCAAGTTTGACCCCGAACCCGGACTTTTTTTCTGAGTTTGGCCGAACCCGCCAAACCCGAACATCCAGGTGTCCGCTCAACTCTAGACAGTACTCATACAATCCCACACAATGTCACACACACACACACAGTAGCAGATGTGTGCTTTTCAAGTAAAAATAAATAAACAAATAAACATTGTCCAGTTTGTTCTCCTCCATGCTGCAGAGAGCGGATTGGTCCAGGGTAACCTAGTAGGGTTGACACCTGGCTGGTATTTTACCGGCAGGCCGGTTAAAAATTGGCTCCAGGTCAATGTTAAGTCTATGGGCACAGTACCAAGGCCGGTATTTTTTTGAAGAAAAGGTGGCAACCCTATAACCTAGAGAGGTATATGCCTAACGCATGACTGTGGCCATGTTGCACTGCAGCCCTGTGCCTGTCTGAATCAGAGAGCCAGGATGTCACATGATTTGAGGTGCTGATCGCAAGTAGCCAATTCATTTCCTGGCAATGCACTTCGATACAGCGCCTTCAAGTTAGTATTAATTAGGTTTGTTTATATAATGTGGCCCAGTTCTAGGAGGGCACTGTTAAATCAGGATAACCATGTAGACTGTGGTGTTGAAACGTCTTTGTACAATTAAGTGAATCAGTACAAGATAATCTCAGGAATATTATAAACATCAATGTGTTAATCTGGTACCCAGCAAGCACAGAACCATCCGTGGAAATGAATACATTGTATGGAAATAGAACGTTTAAGGAGATCACTTTTCTGTCTAAAATTAAATATATTGACATTTGTGCAGGAAAATCCACTGCATAAATACACACATTCCCACTGGGAATTATGAAGCTGTGAGGGGGAATCCGGCTATGGAAATGCAAAGTAAGGGAAGAATGTGTAATGCAATGTTATTAGAAAACGTCTGTCTGACCATTGCAGCACCATTCAGAAGCAATTGGTGTGCAGTGTCTGTAATGTCAAAACCACTAGGGGAGGAGATACTCATCATCTCCCCCTCTATTGTATGTGTACAGCAGCATGCTGCGAGGGGGAAGCCCCCTAATCTTTCCATTTATACAAATTAGTGCTCAATACAGTTTAAATGAGATATATATATATATATTTATATATATATATATTTAGTCCCTCTTTAAATGTTGTGATTTCAGCAGCTTGCGTGTTCATTCTTGGAATAGGCCTATTCAGACTATATAGTATATATAGGTGGCACATGTTTAAGATACAATAAGATTATGGTGCCGCACCCAATGTCTGTGCCCAACATGCAAAACAAGGTCAAATTCAATATAGTAGGAGGTGCACACAAGAAAAAACCCCTGAGGAGAATAGCAACAAGTTTAAATGAAATTCAGTGTATTACATATACCACAGCATGCAATATTAGTGAAACATTTGGCAAAATACGTGGATATGCAAAACACATCATACAGATATCCCCAATGGGAGACCACAAACGTTTACCATATCACCGATATTAAAGGCAATCACCCTTGATAAATGTGATAGCCAAAACACTGGGGCTCTCTGCCATTACAATGCTATTATTGTTATCTGTATGATTCTTTTCTTGCCATATCCCTTTATTATTGCCACATTTTTTTTTTTTTTTTACTAATATTGCATATTGTCTGGTATGTAATAAATTAAATTGCATTTAAACTCCTCTTTTTTGTGTGTGCACCTCCTATATTATAAAGTTTTCAGACTGCCAGTCATTACCTCACAAATGGAGAAGAATACTATGCCTGTGTTTGACTTATCATGGAGGTACAAAGTTGAAGAGTAAAAACCTCTCATACTAACTTTAATAAAAAGCTGGCCTGGCAATACCACTTAGTTTATTCTCCGTATAAAAACACTGGAGGTGCAGTGTCATGAGTATTTCCGATGTACAGCAAAAACTGAGAGGGCCAGAGTAAGGTCATGCGATGCACACATTGTGGAGAATGTGCCGCTCGGGTGGGAGATACCTTTATAAATCATACAGAGATTGTGTTAACCACAAGTGGGGCCAAGTACTGAATCTGCTCTACAGTGTGTGTAAAAATAAAACCATTCTATAGGTTTTAGGATTCATCATTGTCCTATATTTCTATATTAAATCGTCTGTAGCAGTAATAAATGGGCCACTGGGTGGCAATGCTGTTCATAGGACAATGTAGGTCAGTAGAGATATGGAATCTTGAGAAGCAACATGCATATCCTGTGCCCACTGCAGCCACAAAGACAGAAAGAGTTCATCCTTTCTAGGACTGCTATATTTGTAGTTTTTAACATTATCTACTGTTTGAGATGTAATTCTGAAGTATTAAGATTGTGCTTAACCAATGTTATGAATCATGTCCCACAAGCAAGGCGTGTATATTGCTGGCAACAAATAATTTATATCAATGGAAAATTTAGTGCGTTTCCAATTTGTGTTTTCAATTGAACAATTCGTATACTGGGCAGTTGAATAGGCTCCAAATAATACAATTGATTTGGCTGGGCTGACGTAATACCTTTAGGAATACATTTGTAAAAGGAAAGACAATGTTTAAAACATGATATTTAGGACAGATCTTACCTGGCAAGCTAAATATCAGCTTGGCTCTTGGCGTTATCGGCGGTGGTTGCTGTTGTGAACCTGCTTGACTTGGAGATACGGAAAATCGTCTATCAACCGTTGCAGTGTTGAGAACTTGACTTTTTGGTCTCTGGGGTCTTAGTGGGCTTATCTGAAATGTCAAAGTATTATCAGTAGCCGCACGCTGAGGCACAAGGAGGCACTTAATTGGCAGGAAACTGTATACTAAATATAGGATGTTTTATCTGTTCTTGTTGCCATATATCAGTTGAACCTGTTCTGTGCCGCAGCTTCCTGAACTGAGCTGATGTCTTGCTGTTCCTAGCTAAACAATGATAGTTATCATAGAGTTGAACTGAGACGGTCATCTTTATGATTTCTCCATTTTTTTCCCTTCCAATACGGTCTTCACCTCTACTAGATACACAAAGTAGAAACACTAAAGAGATAGTGCCACCCCGAGGCTCAACAGGAGGATTATATTTGTCCTAATGTATTAGAGAGCACACAATTTATAATTATTAAGCTGAACATAGGTATACAAGGGATCAAAAATTAAAATGTACTAAGTGCTTGGTATTGTATTAAAGACACTAATGTACATTTATTTGTTCACTGAACTTCAAAATCATTATTAAATACAAAATATTCAACATACACAAGCGTTATGAGCTGGGTCGCCATGTCGAATTTAGGATAGACACAGATCAAGGAATTGGTTTGAGACAAAAAATTTTACACACAAAAAAAAAAAGTGATGAAAAAAATCGTCTCACACCAATTCCTTGATCTGTCTTTTTCCTAAATTCGACATGACGACCCAGCTGATAAAGTGTATGCAGAATGTGTGCTAGCACTTAAGAATATTTAAGAGGAGCTGCAGGCTGGCATAAAATTACCGTTTCTGAGAGAATGACTGCTTCAGACTGCGGAATTGTAATATCAGTGGCTTTAAATTCTTTATCAAATATCTCCTGATGTTTGCTGTTTCTTTTCTCCTTCCTTTTCTCCTTCTTCTCCTTATCTAGATCATCTCTATCCAATTTATCTTGTGACCGTGAATGCAGCTTCTTTGGTAAGAGAGGTTCAAGCACAAACCTGCAAGAAACATTGTCCACACCAATTCATTTAGGAACTATTCTAAAACCAATTTATCTACATAAACACATCATTAGCTGGCAATTGTGCTAGTACTATGTACTGTAGAGATGTACTGCTGTCTTAAACACTATGTTGCTACCTCCCTCTCTTTAATTTGTTAATCACATATCACAATTTCAAAGAGCAAAAGAAAAACTAGTTCATAGTGCTAGGTGAGTTGAAAAATCTTCAGAGAAGATTGGGTTCCAGAATGGACAACATATGAAAGGAGTAAGATATAAAAACACAACAGTGCAATACAACATATTGTAAAACAAAATGGCATTAGACTTTATCGTGATAATAATTTACACAGTACTTGCTACAAAATAGACGGACAGAAATAGACTGGTAAATATGGTAGAAGAACCATGTATTTCGGACTGAGTTAGCTGGAAACTCTGTGAGACGGACAGAAATAGACTATTAAATATGTTAGAAGAACCATGTATTGGGGATTGAGTTAGCTAGAAAGTGACGATGTGATTGAATACTACGGAATAATTTATTTTATTTTTTTTAACATTTTAGTATGTTCATGATATAAAAAAAAACTAAATACACATGATCAGATTATGAATTTGTTCAATGCACATTTAAGAGCAAATCCTCAAATACACAGCAAGTGACTACAATATACCAATCCAATAAAAGTAGAAATATAATAGCATATATGTTTTATTCAACTATCACTCATCCATTCATATTTTGATGTAATCCGGAAGGCACTATTGATGTAAAATGTAGGTCTAATCTTGAGAGTCCCAAATCTGCTCACAATGGAACTTCCCATAAGGGGGGAGGAGGTTACTATTCTCACTACTGCTGTTTAATATCCTAGAGCCAATCAGCCTATTGCCTGATATTTCCCCATATCAGATAATGAGGAGAAAAAAGTATTTTTCCATAAAGCTCTGAAATGTAGTTTGTGCAATTATTTCAGCCAGATTAGGGTTTCATCGCTTCTCCCATGTCAGGCTAAGCATATTTTTATCGCTGAGAAAATATTGGCCAGAAGCATATGATATGGCTTTCTATGCGAGGTAAGTCTAACAGGAACAAATAAGTATGATAATCACAGGTATAGTTTTTTTTTTTTTTAATTCCTCTCTCTCTCACCATATATGGTACATAGTTCCTGTGACGACCGCACACCTCCAGTAACTGCTGATATATAGTTTTGAAATATATCTAGACGAGCAGGAACCATGTACTATCAAAAAAGAACTGTGTTCTGGACCGCCAGTAGTGTAAAAGACTGATTTAAAGATACTAGTTTCTTCTTAACGAGCTTTGGCAGACTTAATCTGAGAGCATGGAGCTGTACTCTTAATATTGTATAACATAATATGTAATATTTCTTAAAGTCATTACTTATTTGTTTGAGCATTAGAGAAGGCAAAAGCATTTTTGACAATTATTTTCCTCCCTGTTTGCAATTTAAGTTTGTATTTATGTTATTGTAGTTGTACCACTTCTGTCTATATTGTAAAGTATTTTTACGGAGTATGACATCTAATTTGTTTTTAGATTTGAGCACTCATGGAAGCCAAAGTCGTGTTTCTCCCTTAAGGGTTCCTACCTGCCGGAGTTAAGTGGCAAAGGGTTAAAGCCAGAGGTAGAGGCAACTACCGTAATAAACCTAGCTAGTCCAAGCAATCCCTCATTCAATTAGATGGGATGCAGCATAAGATTAAGTACTCAGCACGGATTAAACGCTGCAACACACATACACACCTCCCATGTGTGTGTCCTACGTCATCACGTCTCGTCCTGTCGGTAGAATGTGTATTTGACCAAATGAAATAATTCAGTGAGAGGTAATGAGTTAGAATACTGTGGCTGGGTAGATACCACGTCTAGTTGAAATGTCCTCTTGGACTTCAGAATGAGAAAAGAACCACGAAAGGATATGGATGCCTCAGGACTATATCATGGCAGTTTTGCATTTAGCGCATGCATTCACTGGCAAGCCACTGTTTGCATTAATAAACTTACCCAATGGCACCGGTTAGAGTGGTGTATATAATCATATCTGACTCATTGTCTATTATGTAAAAAGCATAGATTCACAACTATTGCGTGGGTTACCACATGTATTCAACATTACATAACCTATGTAAATATGCTCTTATCATCTGGCATTTATAGAAAGCGGGCATTTCTGAGCCCTCAGCAATAAGCACCCTCAATCAGAGTATTGAAATAAAAGGGACAGTGCCCCTATTTCACTTCACAAGGGCACAATTACTATAACGAGCCCATCATCCCAGTTATTAATATATTTTGTATTTTTTGTGTGTATTAAATACATTGCTCAAATGATGCACAGATACTGCCATTAACATAATAGGACACTTTCCAAGACTGCCATGCCAATGACAAACACTAGTAACTGTATAAGCTCCCCCTCCTAAATCCTGCTGCTGTAGAAAACACATTGGCGTTGTCTTCATGCCCTCACAATATTGACCCACCCTGCTGGCTCCACTCACTTTTGGTGCCAGCCATGAGATCTTGTTACCAACGACCAGAGGAGAGAGTGGAAAATCTCTGGTCCAATGGCCTACCAATGTTCCCAGGTGTGATTTTAATCAATAGCTAAAAATTGTCATATTTAATGGTTTAGTAATGAATGCATTATAATTCAAGTGACAGGTCGGCTTTAATTGCTGCCACACTAATTCTAAAAACATTTTCATGCATCACGGATCTCTGCTGCATCATTTATAATTATTTCTGTGAATATCAGAGGATGCAGCCTTTTCCCTGTAAACACAAATAGACATTTTACTGCCAAATGGTAATATGCCATTGCCAATCCCTGTAACGGGGTCTGTTGAGTTCATTGAAATTGACTAACACTGGGAGAGATGCCAAACATGTAGTCTAATATTAGGGATGCCGGAAGGCAATTGAAACATTTTTAATATGCAAAAACATCCCTTTTACAAACAGAAATCAAGTATATCATGACTACATCAAACTGGAGACTATGCATTTTGCCTGCAGCATTGTGACAAACAGCTGGGGTAAATATTTTGACCTCCTGAAATGTCAATAGGCATTTTAAGTCTCTCACTGGCTTTTCAAACATGAAATGTGAGGTTCTAAATTATACTATGTAGCCTTGGAGCGTCAATAATGTTCTGATTATTCCGATTTTTAGTAGTTGATTCTGACGTGTGGAAAGGAGGCGCCTGGCAAGGACAGCAGGTGGACACTTGGTCCCCTTGTCCAACGGGTTACTCTCTGACCTGACTCACAGAGCCAGGGATGGATTATTTTCAGTTCTAAATGCACCCTCCAAGAGGTGCATAGGCCAGACAGCCATCCACCTCCAGGGTTAGTCACCAACATTATGTCTTTGTGGACATTTACTGGACTTTGTGACTGACCATTTACTGATGTTCCAAAGAACTTCAAAGACATTGCCTATCCCTGTCCACCTCTGATGGGATTGATAATATAGAATAGAACATCCAGAGTTCAATTATGCTCTCCATTCTGGCATTCCATGCAGCCTCAATTAGGAGATAAAACTCAGATTAAAACATAAAGAGACCAGGCCCAGATGGTTTTTTGAAAAACAGAGCAATTTAATTTACTCATGGACCGTTAAAGTGTATTGGCCAAGGCGACCAGAAGCTGTAGAATCCACGAGGAGTGTTATAATAAACAGCTGATTAACACATACGAAGAGGCCATGAGCAAACAGGCTGTGATTGGTTAACTAGGGGAAATATCTTCAAACGCCTTGTGTTCATATAACCAAGTTTCAGGTTTGCCCATCAATAGTATCACTTATTTATTTACCAGCAACTCATTATTAGGATACTGCAAACAAAGGGTGTGCTCAGATTTATTGAGAGGTCAAGGGAAATATAAGAAAGCATGACTCAGAACCCTTTAAATTTTGGTTATGGTTATGCGGATAGTTACGAGAATGAAGGCTGTGTATAAATCAGAATAGCTTCCCTTCAGAACAACATGGGAAACCTCACTATCAGACACTTCAAATGTATATCACACTTAATGTTATAAATTATTTAGCAGCCTCCGTGAGGCTCTTTTCCCATATAGTAATATTCCAGGAAATTCAGAATGGAAATGACAGCAGTGCAATTTACTTCTGGCTGCGGCAGTCAATGATTTGAAAAGTACTTAATTTCAGACATTAAAATTCTATTTTTAATGAAAACAGAGTGATGTGTTATTTCATGTATGTAAGCCTATGACGGGGAGCAGACAATGAAAAAAAGAGTTTTAATAGTAATAGCTGGCACAGAGCTACATCAGACGTATATATAAATATTTTTGCTTTCAAACCAGCATGTACACTAAACAGGCATTTATTTTTTTATTTTGAACAATGGTATATAAAATGCCAAGAGCCAGGCCAACTAGTTTCCTAAATCCTTTCTTCTACTTCCGAAATATTTTTCCGTTATAAGGCCTGGTTAATTAACAGCCTAAACCGGTATTTCTGTTATATATCTCACCATTTTACTATCACCGGAGTAACCTTTTGGAAACTGATGCACTTTTGAAACCCTGTTTGGCTGTGTAGTATGCGCGTCTACACGCTTTAGCTTATAGACTGTGAATAACCGTAGGGATTTCACAGCAAGGCTTAATGCAGACAAACAAAAACACTCAGCCTTTGCGAAATGCTCTCATCCTTGTCTGGACAGAATGAGTATGGAGCAGGGGAGGACTGGCAACTTTTGCCCAGGGAGGCAAAAACTATTTAGTGGCCTATGACTAACTTCATTAGCCCACCTGTCATTGGAGATAGACAAATAGACAGGCAAGACAGATCTACTGACAGATAAGGTACAGAGATTGAAAGACAGACAAGATACATAGATAGACCGACAGAAAGGTCAGTGGTTGGGCTACGTATGCATTTTTACCCAGCGTCCACTTGCCTTTTATAGCTCCTGTACATAAAATCAAGAAATGCACAGGGGAGAAGGCAGCTGAGAAGGTGGAGACCGTGAGATACTTTTGGTTCACACATGACGTCCAAAATATGAACATACCTGTCTTAAATACTTTCTAAGCTATTGATTCCAGCCAGAGCCGCAGCTGGAATATGGCTACCTATCCCTAGACTACGCATTAGAAATGAAAAGTGGTATAGCCCCAGACAGTGGCGTCCCGAGGGGGGGGCGGGGGGGGGCGGCCCGTCCCGGGTGCCACTGACTAGGGGGGTGCCACCGGTGCTGCCGGCACCCCCCGCGCTGCTTACCTTTTTTTTTTTTTTTTCTCAGGCGGCCGAATCTGGATGCGGCCGCCGGGTGAAAAAAAAAAAAAAATCACAGCGACCGGATGTGACGATACGTCACATCCGGCGACTGTGTTTCCCTCCTCCGTGCAGGAGGGAAGAGAAGACTGCACGGAGGAGTCGTCCGTCCGGGAGAAGCAGCGATTTGGTAAGTGATGGGGGGGGGGGGGGGCTGGCACTATATTACTGGGTTCTGGCTGGCACTATATTACTGGGTTCTGACTGGCACTATATTACTGGGCTCTGGCTGGCACTATATTACTGGGTTCTGACTGGCACTATATTACTGGGTTCTGGCTGGCACTATATTACTGGGTTCTGACTGGCACTATATTACTGGGTTCTGACTGGCACAATATTACTGGGCTCTGGCTGGCACTATATTACTGGGCTCTGACTGGCACAATATTCCTGGGCACTGACTGGCACAAAATTACTTGGCATCTGACTGGCATAAAATTCATGGGCACTGACTGGCACAATATTTCTGGGCATTTGACTGGCACACTATTCCTGGGCTCTGAGTGGCACACTATTACTGGGCACTGACTGGCACAATATTCCTGGGCACTGACTGGCACTATATTACTGGGCTCTGACTGTTACAATATTCCTGGTATCTGACTGGCACACTATTACTGGGCTCTGACTGGCACACTATTACTGGGCACTGACTGGCACACTATTCCTGGGCTCTGAGTGGCACACTATTACTGGGCACTGACTGGCACAATATTCCTGGGCACTGACTGGCACTATATTACTGGGCTCTGACTGTTACAATATTCCTGGTATCTGACTGGCACACTATTACTGGGCTCTGACTGGCACACTATTACTGGGCACTGACTGGCACAATATTCCTGGGCACTGACTGGCACAATATTCCTGGGCATCTGACTGGCATAATATTCCTGGGCACTGACTGGCACAAAATTACTTGGCATCTGACTGGCATAATATTCATGGGCACTGACTGGCACAATATTACTGGGCATCTGACTGGCACAATATTCCTGGGCTCTGAGTGGCACACTATTACTGGGCACTGACTGGCACACTATTACTGGGCACTGACTGGCACACTATTACTGGGCACTGACTGGCACTATATTACTGGGCTCTGACTAGCACAAACAATAATACTGGCTCTGACTGGCACAATATTCCTGGTATCTGACTGGCACATTACTGGGTTCTGAGTGGCACTATATAACTGGGCTCTGACTGGCACACTATTACTGGGCTCTGAGTGGCACACTATTACTGGGCTCTGACTGGCACTATATTACTGGGTTCTGAGTGGCACTATATTACTGGGCTCTGAGTGGCACACTATTACTGGGCTCTGACTGGCACACTTACTGGGCTCTGAGTGGCACACTTACTGGGCTCTGAGTGGCACACTATTACTGGGCTCTGACTGGCACAATATTACTGGTATCTGACTGGCACAATATTACTGGTATCTGACTGGCACAATATTACTGGTATCTGACTGGCACACTATTCCTGGTAACTATAATTGTACAATTTTCAAACATTGAAAAAATTGTGGGTGTTTTCTTGCATTTTTATTGTGGGGGTGGGGGGGGGGGGGGGTGCCACACTCGGGGTCCGCCCCGGGTGCCAAATGCTCTAGGTACGCCCCTGGCCCCAGATCATTGAGTCAGGTTAGAGAGCAGCTCGGGGTTGCAATTGCCCTCCTCTTCCCCTTGGTATGGAGAAGCAAAATATATAACCAACTCCAAATCATTCTGAAGCATCTCTCATATAAAAGGATGCAAAAAAATACTCACAATATCTGCCTTGTGCCCAAAATTGATAATAACAAAATGTAATTCAGGCCCAAAAATCCCATAACATTTGTGAGAACACATACCCATCAGAGCCTGGCCTTGAAGGAGTACTGTCAGATGATATGGAAGACACCGATACCACAGACAATGGTCTGGATGACGACGGCATTGTAAATGATCTGACCATGGATCTAGGCCGATTTCCACGTCTTTCATCCATTGATGAGGACTACAGAGAAAAATAATAATAAAAACAACATTAAAATAGATCTTGATATTTTCCCAGTTCACACTAATATATATATATATTTTTTTTTTTTACACCCGGATGCCATTTAGAATCAATTGGTGTGATATAAAAAACATTGAGACCAATACAAATCAAATTAGTGACTAAATTTAAAGGGACAGTAAACAACATTTGTAAATCATGATGCCTTGTATAAGATAACATTCTGACTTCTAAGCAATCTTTTTCACGGAACACGGGTTGACTAACGGAACCCGATCTCAAAGCAGTATATCTCATACATTTGTAATTTTATGATTATATTAATGTATAAAAAACAAAACATAGAAAAACCTGAACAAACTAACTTTATGAGCTATTTAGGACCAGAATGGTTTTCAGCACTTCTGTTTTAAGTAATGCATTTTTTTTTCAGCTGTATCAAACTAAATTTAAATATATTCAGCTGCTCAGCTATGCAGAGATGTTGTTCTCTGTCGAGTGCTGATTAATTTATACAGTGTAAGCAGACAGTCCTAATAATACTCCATCATTTCTGGCAGCCCTTAGTAAAAGGATTAGAGAGACATTATCAAGCTAACATCAGACATGTGTAAGTATTACGCTGGTTTCTGCTATCAATGTTTAGTAGTGAAATAGATGTAAGATATCTAAAAGTGTCAACATGTCTAATCCTAATTGAGGCATGTATAATTCTAAGCGATTATTGCACATTGTAATGGACGAGAAGGATGGCTGAATATTTACAGCTTTGCATCCACTTCTAAACACAACTGTATTGCAGCAATATTCCCTACAAACTACACACATGAACATTTTAATACAACACACAAACTTTGTATAATCTAAACAGATCAGGGATTCTCCGCCCTTTAGGATGCCTATCCCCTTTTTCAGAAAATACTTTAATCCCCTTTACATTTATAGCCGCAGGGCCAGCCAATAGCATTGTACTGCTTGGGTCTGACATTGAAATGCTGCCACCCCTCCCTACTCCTGCACAGATACACACAGGGTCACACATACAGTCACACTCACATGAATAATCAAACACATATTTATGCACACACAGGCATGTATGCACACACAGCCAGACCATCCCTGCTATAATACCTCACATAGCCGGGAGGGGACTCTCCGGGCCTGTCTGTGGCCAGATTCCTGAAGCCTGGCGCTCTGAGTTTAACCCCTTACGCTGTAATCAAAGCTGGCCCGAGACGGCAGTGAGGGCATCCTTTTCCACATCTCTTAAAGTGCCGCCTGGGTCCTATGGCCCAATATAAGACTGACTCTCTCTAACCCTATTGTCTTAGTCATCACTGGACTTAGGAGTTAGATAAATATCCCCAATCAACTGTATTAGGCTTTTGTTGTTTCATTTCCTTATTTAGCCTCTCAGTTTTGGAGTTGGTTATTGGAACACTGGCTTAGACATGTTAAAAATCAATATCTTTCTTCAAATAGTAGTTTTCTATTTTATAATCATCGGCAAGCCACCTGATCTCATCCTAATTTCTGGTTGCATTCAATTTTTTTTCTTTTTGACTTACAAAGGTTAGTAGCTGGAGTAAGACTTCACAAACACAGGATGGAGATTGATCATCAGGTGTGTATAAAAAAAACCCCCAATGATTTTCAAGGTAAGAGATGCACAACACGGTAATCTTAAAAACCGGCAGAACTCTTCATGTTAATTTTTGATTAATGTACCGCTGCTTTTAGGTGACAGGTACCCATCTGTGTCTCCGCACATTAAGCCAAATATTTAAACATGCTCCCATGAGAAACAACCATCATACTTAAAGGCAGATGCGCAGCTAAAAAAAAAAAACCTCAGGTTAAAAATCTGAACCAGCAATTCCACATCAATTTAATGCACTTCCATTTTAATATCACGTGGCACAGCATAATGTAATGCATTTTTACAATGAATCCTTTGTAATCCATGCTCATTCAGACTCAAAAAAAAAAAATGAGATAACGGAACTTATGCAATTATTGTTTGGCCTAGGAAAAAAAAAACCACATTAAGCAATAGCCTAATGGCTTATTATATCAATCCATCACGCTCGTCCTCCATGTGGCTTATGGTCTGCCGATCCCTTCCAGAATACAGAAATAAGCTTATTAATTTAGAACAATACACTAATGGCTACTTTTCAAAACTGAAACTTCCCTGCATCCATTGTGTTGTCTCTGATTAAAAAGCTCCTGAAATCGGCAGATTCTTTCTGAAAGAAAGATCCATGTGTTTCTCTTGAAGGTAGACTGGTTATTTTATTTGGTCAGCAGTTTCCTTTCACTTACATGCAATACTTCAGTAACAGACAGTCCGCGTGACAAGCTATGCTGTTTATTTTCATCTCATCTAAACTGAATGCAAAAGTGCATACTATCATGAATACAATTACAAAGTCAATGAAGTGATATATTATTACAATCATAGAATAAGAAGAGGAGAAAAAAAAACAGAAAAAAAGAAACACACACATAAGTAAATACATCAACCATCCACTCATATTCATACTAACTGCGTACCTCACACACACCAGTGGTATCCAGACACTGATAAGGCACACAGGGGTGAGGGGAGAGTGCGGACCACCCAGGGAGGATTAGAACTCAATCTGAAATCTAATTTAATTCCAAGTCGTAATGTTCAATATCTAGAGGCAGATCTTAAACGTAGAGAGGATATTCATGCACAAAATGTTCTTATATCTGTCATTGGTTGGTAGATCCATATGAAATAGAAATGTCTGGGGTGTTAAGTAGGCCTTACAAGCATACAGAATATCAAATATAGATTCCAATTTCTTTTTATATGTGTCTAGAAGGTTGCATCCCCACCATATGTAAAGCTGGGAACCCTGTGTCTTTAAATATCTCCAGCATACGTCGTTCCCTTCCACCGTATATTTAGCCAGCCTACGGGTTCCTTTATAATATATTTTTGGGGGATGTTAACGCAGTGTACTGCCTTACTCATATCATTCCATGCACCGCACCAGGTCGGGTGGGGGAAGGAGTTGCCCAATTCCCTGTCACACAGTAGGATCGCTGGCGCCTTCATTTCCAATATATAGGTCTCCAGAAATTTTAATGTCTTAGAGACAGGATGTCATTTTATCGGCTGGGACAATAAAGTATCCCATTCTGTGTGATTAATAGGCGGGGAAACGTTAGGAACATGTTTTATCTTGAGGTGGCTGAAAATTTGGTTTACGAGGAGAGTGAATTTTTTTCTTAAGATCAGAAATGGAATTAGACCATCCTCCGGGTATAGCTCACCTATTGTCTTAATCCCCCCCTCCAACCAGGTGGTCAAATTCAAATCTGGAGTCTTAGAAAGGCAGTTAGCAGTAGACCTTGATCTTTTGACCCTATCCGGTGTTAACATAATATCCTTTACTATTGGGACTGTAATGTTTACATTTTTAAAAAGCCTAATTAGTAGCCAACCTAGTAAGGATAAGTCAGTTATATTGCATTGTATTCTCTCTATATTTATCCATAGGGGATGATTACTACATATTTGGTTCCAAGCTTCTAGTTTTTTTTTGCTGCCAATACAAACTTGGAGAAGAGTAGTTCAAATTCCCTGATTCTGCCCATGGGGACTCTATAGGGAATAACTCTAAATAGGTAGGTCAATTTCAGAAGAATATAAGATTTAAGAATATGTATACGCCCGAGCCAGGAGAGTTCTACCTTTGCCCAGTGTCAGATGTCTGTTTTTTTTTTTTACCAAATTTCTGTAGAAGGCCGAATTGGGAAGGTTTTAAGAATAAGGATATAATCTGTGTTTTTGAAATATTTAGGCTATAATTAGACAGTGAGCTGTAACGATCAATAGATTCAAGTAAAGCAGGAATCAATGTAACAGGATCTGATAGTGTTAAAAGCACATTATCCGCATTCAATGTTATAGAATGCGACCACTGTCCAATCTGAATACCCTTTACCAATTAGTATTGACGTACATGTTCGGCCAGGGGTTCGATAGTCAAGGCGTAGAGAAGTTGGGCTAGCGGGGTTTAATAAACAAATGAACACACTTAGAACCCAGTGCTGTATTTACCGCGAGGCATCCTAGGCGGATGCCTAGGGCGGCAAATTTTGGGGGGCGGCAGCGGCCCCCAGCACTGAAAAAAGAAAAGAATTAACAAAAACGCGGCCCTTTAAAAAAAGACCGCGCTTGCAGGCAGAGACGGAGGTGAGAAGGGATCGGAAGATCCCCCCTCACCATCGCTCTGCCTGCCGGGCTGCACGGGGAGACGAACAGGCAGCATAGAGAAACCTCCGTGCTGCCTGTTCGTCTCCCCGTGCAGTGTGCCGACACGGAAGTGCCGACAGTCACGTGACGGGCGCGCTGACGTCATACGCGCGCCCGGTCACGTGACCTGTCGGCACAATCGCCGGGAAGCCGAACAGGCAGCATGGAGGGACCATGCTGCCTGCCACCAGGGAAAGGTAAGTGCTGATGGAAGACTGTGTGTGTGTGTGTGTGAGTGAGACTGAGTGTGATGGGAGTCAGAGTGTGTGTGATGGGTGACAGTGTGTGTGTGTGACTGAGTGTGATGGGAGTCAGAGTGTGTTTGATGGGAGTCAGAGTGTGTGTGATGGGAGACGGTGTGTGTGACTGAGGTTGATGGGAGTCAGAGTGTGTGTGATGGGAGACAGTGTGTGTGACTGAGTGTGATGGGAGTAGGAGTGTGTGACTGAGTGTGATGGGAGTGTGATCTTGATGTGAGTCTGAATGATGGGGCATGTCTTAGGTGTGTAACGTGGGTGTGCAGCTTGGGTAGGGGGGTGCCCGGATTTTGTCTGCCTAGGGCAGCACAAAATCAAGATACACCACTGTTAGAACCAGTGAACATGCTCAATAATGAGTGAGGGGAAATTAAATATCCACCATTGCTGTATTTAGACTTGTGTTTTTATCTGTAAGACAGAGTCCTTAACACTTACCAGCGTCCTGACACCATATTGTTTCTCCACTTTCTCTTTAAGCTGTTTAAAGCAAACCTCCATTCTTTCATGGAAAGGCCTCAACGCCTCGGTTACTTTTTCTCCGTGAATTCGTATGCCTTCAGCCAAGAATGGAACCTTAAAGACCAGATGGTTACAGGTGAAAATCAAATCTTTACCAATTTTGTCACATAGAAAATTCCAAACACATACAGGGGGGGTTACTAAAAAAACAAAACATTAAAAACCACATTAATCTCTAAAGAACACTAGATGATTTCCAACATTACAACATATACTGTACTTGTTAATGAAACCTGTGTTTTAAAGATGTGTGTGCTACTAAAGTTTTATGTCCAAAACCTTTCCTCAAGAGTCCCGATATCTTTGAGTTTGTCAATATTATTGATATTATCAACACTGCACTGTAATGCCACATCCAGATAGTTATATGGTTCTCGAAAATAATTTATTATTGACAGTTTTTTAAAATTTTATTTGGCATATGTGAAATAAATTGAACACGGATTGTGACAGACATTTGAACCTTACTTGCTGAAACGACGTTCTGCCGTATAAAAGACAATGGGTTAACCACGCATTTCACTTGCGAAATTATCAGATGACAATGTCAAACTGCGAAATGAGCTCTTGTTTCACTTCCATAGGGCAAATAAATGCCAAAGATATGTATATGCCATGGTGATCACTGTGACTTATGCAGGCTGTCAGAATAGAGGGCACTACAGTCTCTTTTACCCCTACCTCTGCCCCTGCATAATGTGATTAATAGAACATTACCTGCCAAGCGATCAGATCCTTTACTTTTTCAATCTTCTCAAGGTCTTCTGGGTGCTCATGCATGTATTTCTCAGTAAAGAAAGCCTAGAGAACATTATAGATATATGAAAAAAAATGTAATGATATATTCAAAGGCGAAGTTCTACCTAGATAATTTTCTGTGTGTGGTACATGTGTTTAATCCAGTTCTCCTGAAGTTTTACATTGAAAATCATTTCAAAGGGGTCACTAAGGTCAGTGACTTCCAAAAGGAAGGGAGAATAGGCAAGACTGTTGCTATAGCAACATCAATAAACCTATTACATTGTATTTGCAATGTTTAGGAGATAGGAAAAGTTGTGGAGGAAACGGAATAGAAAAAATGGTTTCTTTAAAATATTCTCTAAAATATTTTTTCAGGCATTGCAGGTGAAACTGCCCCTTTAAATGGCTAGTAATGAAGGCTACATTCAAAAAAATAATAATTTTGGCAATTTTGCCAAACAATGAAAGAATACAATAATCAGTCAGACATTTGTACCTAGAAATTATAACACGGTGAGATAAATCACAAGCACCTTTGGCTAAATATGCTAAATAACTAATGCAATCAGATAAAATAAACAAAAAACATCCATATCACAAATACAAAACATGAAATCAGACAAAGGACACAATCCCAACTGTACCTTCTCGTAATTTGCAAATCCTCCCATTACTGCTGGATCCACAATCCCATTTAGAAGCAAGGAAAGGGGATTGATGGGCAAATTGGGATCATTCATATGTTGCTGAACCATATTATTGATACTTTCATTTGTTAATTGCATGGTTTCAATTGCATTTTCCAGGGGGCTTATTTCAACCTACAGAGAATAAAATAAGAATAAAATAAAAATGTAGGTTAATAAAACTGTCTTATTTGCATTTCACTGAATCAGCGTGTATAGATGAAACATATATTGCACATTTCGATTGTAACAAATCACTTGGACGGAGAGCATGTCAATATCACTTCCTGTAGCTGAGACGGATAGCTACTACGGACACTCTGAGAGATTGCACGGAAGTCCTGTCCAGCTCCACGCAAGTTGTTGCTAATTTCATTGTTTACATGCTGTTTTTATAGTAGGCCTATACTGTGGGGGGCCAATAAATTGTTACTTTTCTACATAGTTGCGCAATGTTCCTCCTCTGTGAAATTCTTTCCTACAGGATCTATCTGCTCCTGGGAAGTTATACGATCTGCATACCGTCTGGATGGTGGGGATTATTTTCCCACAAAGCTTGAAATACTAGAGCCAGTAGTACTGTGGGCTCTAGGATATGTGAGTGCCATACTTGGGGAGATATTGGATATCCACTGCTCAACATATGTATACAGTGTCACACATTGTTAGTCTTTATTTATCTGTTTTATATGTACCTGAGGACACCAACCCTGTATATTTGATAAGTATATATATATTTTTCGATTTTTGCGCATTGATTTACTCTTATTTACTCTTATTAGTTCTTGAATACATTTTACTTTATTTTATTTTTGCGCACCACTCCTCCATATATTTCTTTTCAACTTCTGATGTTACCTAAAAATAACCCAAGGACTCAACATAATATAACACAAGATACCCCCGTTGCTAGGGACCTTAATAAACATAATGTAAACTCCAATTTCTAATCCTAGAGTCCCCATGGAGGTCAACTTGATGAAAAACCGTTGACTTCATATGCCCCCAAATATCATTCATTTAATTAGTGCAGAAGGCAGAAGGGAGTAGAGAAAGGTCTTTGAATGTAATTTGACTTACTGTGGAAATAGATTTTACTTCAAACCATCTCAAAATCCCAGGTAATTTGTAGGCTATTGAAAAGCTAGTCCTCTCGATCCACATGTTCTGAGAGGGAAAGTAAAATAGTTATAAAACATGGAAATATTTTGACATTGTTTCAACTTGGAACTGGTGACATACTAAGCTGTAGTTTAAGATCAAATTAATACCAAATAACCGAGTTTTTCAATGTACCACACAATAGTAAAATGAAATATCTAGTTTGCATTCTCTCTCTTTTGTTGCCACATGCTTGCTTCCTTAAGTCTTCACTGATACAAGACTATGAGTCAGCTCTGTCATGCGGTCAGGGCAGAGTCCAGTTCACTCACAACTCGACCCCTATTTCAGTTTTGATATCTGCATTCATATCCCCTAACAGAGTTTGTAGGAGGGCCCATGCATATGGTATTGTTGCTCTCTGCCCCTTGATATTTAAAATGTGTAAACAGAAAAAAGAATTGATTAAAATGAACCATATAAACTTACAGCAAACTCATTGTCAGGATCTTTTTCTCCTTTTCGGAATGGTCTGGAATATTGGAACCGAACAACTTCATTTACTCTGTAGAAACTGTGGAAATAATAGCCACATATCACAAAAAAGAAATATTCGGTTTTGTGTTTCGTTAGTCAATGGGTGTGTGTAGGGCATTTTATTAAATATTTTTTAATGACCATAAATCAGAATTCTGTTTTTGTGGGTTACAAACAGGCAACAAGATTATTTGGAATTCTGGTTACAATAGTATACATTCAAGGAGGGTGTAGGAAAGAAGGGCACCTCCCTGGTGTCTAACAAGAGAAGCAAGAGATCAGTGTTTCTGTAGCAAATATTTATAAATATATTTTTGTATAGTGTAGAGTTTTTCGCACGGAATAAACTGGTCAATAACAGGTGCTACGGTTACCGAATATAATGGTTCCTCATTTTTCGACCTCGACAAGGGGAAGATGAAAAGCTGAGTTAATTGTGTTGGCATTTGAACCTGTGACCATGAGGTTTGAGAAGGTACTGCCATCAGAGCACTAACTAATTTAGCACCCCCCCCCCCCCCCTCACAGCCTAATTCTGGTAGAAACGGTGGGCACTGGGATACCACAAAGGTTATTCAAGCTTTCCACAGTAATTATTCTATTTCCTATTGCTTGTGAGGGGCTGTCTGAGACCCAAAACAATTGTTACATCGAACAGACTGTCCAAACACATCAGAATCATGTGGTCATGTTATGGTTATGCATAGAAATGGACAGACTTGATGTAAAACATTTAAATTCCACACATCACAATACTCACAATTAAGATGCAATCATTATGCATCACAATAATATTAAAGTGTTTACGTTATTGAGCCAAGCCTGACAAACTGAAACAGAATGAACCTGTCTCCCAACGCTCAGTTTAAACTAGACGACAGGCAAAACAAATTTTTTGCAGTATTAATCCTGTTCTTTATCTTGAATTTGGATGTGTTCCCAGTGGATAAAGATCTGAGGGGCAATCTCCAGGTTTACTTCACCCTCAGGCAACTGAGCAGTCTGCTTCGAAAATTTCTGCTCAGCCCCTTCTCTGCTGCTTCACTAAATTCATAATCCATACTCTGCACTGATACACAAATATTGAAATTCAAGCACAATATACTACGTCCATCATGATTACAGGCTTTGTAATGCAAGACTGACACCAGTGTTCCATATATTCTGTCTCACTGCCTCAATAGAATGCATGCAAATATCCATATATTATCTCAGCAAAAAAACACACAATGACTATATTTTCTGGAGCATAAACTTTGCTGTTTTGGGGGGGAAAAAGTGCTCTAAAACTGGTGCTTTTAAAAAAAAAAAAAAAAAGATTGTACATCTTGTTAGTGGATGTACTTTATATTCCACATCTCATTGTATCTGAATATTATCAGTGATGTTATCAGAGTAATATTTCACATTAATAAGTTTACAGGATGAAAAATAAGACAAGAAAGTAAAATACTGCTGCAAACATGATACGTCTATCAATGATACATTGTTATACAGGCAAGTGCAGATTATCTTAGCCTACACACACACTATATAGCATTTTATAAAGAAGAGAGATGATTTTAAACATAAGTAAGGGCAGGTAAGCCCCGCTATATTGCGGGGCTCGGGATCCATGGACTGACATCATGATCTAATAGGGATCGCCATGTGAGTCCCAAGATCTCGCAATACTTCCTCTTGAATGTGGAAGTTTATAGTGAAATCTGTGGCCTCGATGGACAAAGGAGTTAGGGTTGCCACCAGTCTATGGAGGGAGTGGCATGGCCGGTATTTTTCTGGATAAAAGGTGGCAACCCTAAGTGGAGCATCACATTGCAAGCAACTGATAGCGCTATAAGGGGTTTAGCTGTATAAAGCTTGACATGCAAGCATGACATACATTTAGTGCATCAGTTATGCAATTAAATATGTTTGAGATATAAATCAAAAGCTAGAAAAATATGGAATATGCAAAAGCATCAAAAATATATAGTCTCACAAATAATATTAAAGAATTAAAGCAACAATAGCATGGTTTTTGTGACTTTTGTACAAATAAGTCCATGATCTCAAAATCACTGTATAACTCGAGAAACGGAGAGGAGCTTAAAGAAGATCTGTGCTGGGAGTGGTGGGGGTCAAGGCCATAGTCTTTGCTTTCAATACCAGGGATGATACCATTTTTCAGTACCCATGAATGCAGGATCAATCAGGAGTAGGACTGAATAGGTGCCCTGGTTTTTGTGGACTAGATTACCACTGAAGATTAGCAAATCATAAATCTGGCTTAGCTATACGATAAAAAATAAACTTCTCCCATGATGCTCAGCTAACCCTTCACAGCTAACTTTATGCCAATACAAATGTTTAAGCTATTAAGACATAAATACCTTGAAAAACACCATGTAATCTGAAAGGCCATGTCAATGCTCCTGTCACACAGAGTCACCAGAACATTCTTGGCAGGTATCAAAGTGTCCTGGGCTCTGTAACCCACATCTAACCTTTGGCCTTGCAGCTGCTCTGAGCAACATTTCTCAAAATGCTCAGCCAGACAATTGTGGCTGAGCATTGACTGTTGAGGGGAATAATAAGCAGGAGGGATAGCACTAAAAACAGCTCAAAGGGCAGAGTAAGATTTAAGAAAATTAGGAAAGGGGAGACAGGGCATGGTAAAACCAGTAGGAAGGATAGAGAAAGCGACAAAAAAGGGCCAGAAAAAGAGTGGCAAAACATGCAGTTGGCTAGCAAAAAATCTTGTATCCCTTTATTGCATGGCTATTCTTTTACCTAACAAAAAAAAAATAATCTAAATGAATTTAAAAAAATAAAAATGTAGTTTGGATTTTATAATTGTTGTCAAATCCTAGAATATTAAGTTGTTCAGAGGCATTTTTGTTTATTCTACACATGCCAGGAAAATAGACAAACTTAACAGCATGAGAGAAACAGTAATGATTCCATGTTATGTAATGTATATTTCATGCATCTGTTGTCCTATTTAAAACCTTTTGGGGATTACTGTGGGTGTTCACAATAAGGTATCGTTCAATGTTATATGACAAGCAAATATACAAGAGCTTTCCCAACAAAGCATGGACAATTCATTTAACTAACAATGGATGTATTTGCATTTGCATTGTTTTACCAGAAATAAAATTCAGAACATCCACATTACGTCCAAAATCAAGTAATATGGCTTACCATAACCATCTGTCAAACACTGAATTCATGAAATCCACTAGATAACTTACCTTAAAATCTGTTCCGACACAGGCCTATTTTGAAACTTTGTAGGAAAATCAAGTAGAGGTCTCACTGTGAAACACTGAATATCTGAATATAGAAGTTAAGGGAAAATACATTTCACTACTAAAACAATCCTCTTACAAGGAAGGAAAAAACACTGATATCATTTCTCGTTGAAAGTATTTATTGGCAGTGTCTTCATTGTCCCAGCATACTGGGGATATTGCGATTACCCAACTTAATGGTATTCATTTTATCGACCTCTGATGGATGAAAGACGGAGTTCAGTTTGCTGTGAATGGGGACTGGATCGACATGTCTGTGTCTATTCACAAAATGTTAACTGTGATGAAACTGTGGTCTATTCACTGTTATAGAATTGACACATATGTAATACGAACAGAGTCACTGTGAGTGGCATCTGCTCTTGGCCATGGTGGTGCTACCACATACATGAACTAAGGTGTAGGTGGCCCCACAGTGCTCAACTGAGGAAGACAGTTATGGAAAGGGGAAAATGAATGAGAGGGGATACCACATCTGATTTGCAAATTAGGACCCCAAAAAAAACCTTAAACCATCCCTGGGCTTTAGTAGGTTTGTAGGTTGATCAACCCCTTATTGGGATTACAGTCCAGTTCTTGTCACTCTTATTTTCAAGGATACTCTGCCCAGAGGAATTCTTTATATCATCGCCTGGTGGAGATGTTGTCTTCATTTTCTCTGCATTAGGAAACTGAGTTAAAAGCCGAGCTTCAAAATCTTCACGTCGCTCATATTCCTTCCCTCTGTAAATGAACACTTTGTTCTGAAGAATGAGAAAAAGAATACAGATGACATTTTTTTTTTATTTCTGATTTGCGAACTGTGCATTGGAGTAAGAATTGTTTCTTTATTCATTACATACATAGCAGATAAACTTCAGTGTGAATCAAATGTTTAAACATTACTTTAAAGTATTTTTCTTTTATAAAGTCTTTTTTCTGGGACTTTTGACCTTGATTTATTTTTTGTTCTTCTTGCAATTTGCTCTTCAGGACACAGGATACTTTAACCCGTGTTAGTTTTAAATAGCTTGCCACACTCGCCCCTTGTCGTAAAAGGAAAAGCAATTGAATCCGCAAATAGGTTAATAACCTTTACATGTCCTCTACTGTCAGCCAGCAGATGAAAACCAATTCCCTCATTGCTACAAGAGTCCCTTAATCTAATCTTAAACTAGGTTTCCCTGAATATCAATGGGTAGTTGTAGGCAAGAAAGAGCAAAAAGAGAATCAACAGGCTAGCGTGGAGTTGGCTAGTGATGGCACACTTGGACACTGTCGGTGTGCTCAGTCAGTCTTGGGATATGCATACCTCCCAACACAGTATGGCGCGACTACAATGTCCTAACTTTCTCCCCTGCAATGCAGGGTGCGATGGGTGGGGCTTTGTAGGGGGAGTGTCAAACTGACAGCGCTTCTGCACATGTTCAGACCACTGAGCATGCGCAGTATTCATTCTTAAAGCAGGGTCGTTATGTAGTCCAGAAACAGTAGGCTAACCACATTGCAAATCGAAAGGATGGCAAAGTAGTACACCAATGAAGGCTAGTATTACCCTCTTATTTAAGCCTTTTGATCTTTGACCTTCAATACATCTCAATTTCTAAACAGCTTTAGACAGATTATTTATAGTGGGACACTTTCTGTACTAGCACTATTGTGCTCTGTAGATGCCAGATAACCGCATAGCTGTGGCTCTCCTAAACCATTTAGAATCGGTTAAGTTGATTGGTGATGGCAGGAATATAGTATTGACACAGTATAATTATTGATTAAGAATAATAACAAATCACCCTGCTCTCATTAACATAACATGGCATATTAGAGTTTAATTTACAGAGCACATCCTATACGCCTGGTCTGGAAAGCAGTCTGAAACTCACACATTGCTTACTGTGTTGTAATCAGCAGCCCACTCACACACAGTAATATCCTGCCAGCTCACAATGTTAAACTGTGCTGCTGTGGCTAGTTTTCTTTTAATGATACAAGTTGCTTATTAAAAAAAAAAAAAACCTACATATCTAATTAGTGAAAGGTACTAAAGATTTATTGGACTAAAACATTTTTTTGCACTTCTACTGCAAGCATTAAAGCGTGTGGCTTGTTTGATCTTTAATTAATAACCATTTGAGTGGGTGTGAGTGAGGCATAGGGTTTATTTAATGTGTTGCTCCTCCACCCAAGGGGTTAAATAGTTGCCGCTTCGTATTATTGCCAACCCTGGCAGAAAAGAAACAGGGTATTACAGTTTTTAATAAGACTGCCAGCAGCCAACAGGGTTCCTACTTTCACTGACCTACTTTTGTCTTTAACATATTACGTCTATTTTTTTTTTTTTGTACGCACTACCAAAATGAGGTTTGCTGTTGTGTAAGTCATATAAGGTGAATTCATCAAAGATAGATGCATAAAAAGTGAATTATTGACAAGAGTGCCTAGACAAATTAAAATACAGGGGAGGAAGGGAAAAGCTTTTTGAAAAAAATAAAATAAAAAACCAAACAAAAAATATAAAAATAAATTCTTTGTCAGCAATGCATTAAGCAGGCAATCAAGCATTATCGTTTCCCAGCAAATCTATGTTACACTGTAGGACAACCTGACCTGTCAAATGATTTGTGGAACACCGTAAACACATTCCTGCAAAACCACAAAAACTGATCAGTTGTGAAGAAAATGACACTCGGCTAAATCAACCCTGCGTTAAAACATGTTTAACCCTGCACCTGCCAGAGCCGGGCTGAAGAGTGCAGCGCACTACAACTCTCTGGCACACAAAAGGTTGTTTTACAACAGAAAGTCAATATAAGCTGTGAGCATAGCATCTTTCCTTCAGTCCTTGAGGATATGTTTGGCTTTCTCATAAGCGGATTAGAAGCACATTATATTTCAGGAATGCGTTATATGAAGAGGAGTATCAGTTATTATACTGCAATGATACTTTCTTTTTAGCAAACGTCAACAAGATACTTGAATGGAGATGTGACTATACATTAATGAAGTATACTAATGTATAATGCCATCATTGCTGCATGTACCAATGTATAATGCTAACTTCAGGCAATGGAAATGGAAACAACTTGTGTATAAAAAAAATTAAAAAAAGTGGAGAATCTCCGCCAAATCCATTTTGTCTGAGGCGCTAATAGCTGTACATGAACGTGTTTTCATCTTACCAACACTTTCATGTGCGGGACTTTTTCTGCATAATCCCCAATTGGCGTTCCAAGAGAAAGTAGACCCATATGGGGGGACTGCGACTTTCATGAAGACAAAACACATCCCATGTCAAATAATCACAGTATAATTTCTATGGCTGGGATACTTGGAAACATTGGACCCGACTCAGTGATGCTATTGAATTCTATGTTATTCAATAACACAGGATGAATTCATTCACGTCATTGACTAGAGCCCAGTATGTCTTGCGCTCAGTTACTCACTACTTTGTCATCCCCGGCACAGTGTCACTTTTTCTCCTGCCATTTTGTCTTTCATTATCATCACAGTTAAGCTGATTATAAAATGATGTCTGAAAAATGATGTGGAAAGCCTGAAAACTTCAGGGCTTCGCCACCCCTGTAATGTAAAGGAGTAGCGGATTATAATAAACTCAAGTAGTATTTATGTTACAGGTTAATGAAGCTGGTTGTTTGTCCCTATTAACTTTTTTGGCTCAATGTGATAACATGTAACATGACTTATTTATCATATATGATGGAGCTGCATATAAGTAAAAGCCATGGTTATTTATTGTAACACAAACCGGGAACAACGGAGACAGATTGAGAACAAAAAACAGCATCATATTCCTTGAAAGTAAATGATGGCATATAAATAAATGTGACATTTTGCAGTAATTAATTAATCTGCAATAGACGTACTTTAAAGTTATTGACTGGAGAACTTTAATACACTACTTGTATTTGGCTTTAAAGATATCACTGCTAGCAGATTTGCTTTTTCAGATACGTTGATTATGTCAATATAATTAAAGACACAGACAGGAGCTCTACAAGGGAAGGCGAACGTTGATGCTGACAATAGCTTTATTTGGTTTATAAGCATCTTTAAGAACCGCACTTGCTTGGGTGAATGTGGCATTGACATGAAGTATTATTAAAACGACTGATCTAGAACATCGAACTAGCTCCCAAGGTTACCCTCCCTCAAACAAAACTAACAGGGCTTTTACGGAAATAAAGGATCGCATCCTTTTTATTCCAAAGTACTTTACCTCATTGCAGAGGGAAAAACAAATTGTGATTAGGAAACAAATTATTTAAAAAAAAAATAGTCATGAATTTTGAATAATAAGGTTGAAGAAACATTTAATAAATTGCATAAATGTGGCAATGAGTATCACACAAAAAAAAGAAGACGTCATTTTTGGACCACAACCCGTCAGTTTATAAACAAAGGTATTAACTAGTGCGACAGAACCCTCCAGCACTGGGGCTCTTGGAGAGAAATAATGACTTGCCTCCTCCCTATAGATTATGGGCCTTGGCATTGGGATTTGGGTACAGTGAGTAAGAGTTCACTTTTCATTGACTTTAACCATGCACCCAGATACTGCCATCTGTAATTCTGACACACCTTGGATTATATTATGTTTAATATATTTATTAAGTCTGTTAGTATATTGGTTTATGTGTAATGTATAATTCTGTGACTCTGATTACCAGTGGTGTATCTTGATTTTGTGCTGCCCTAGGCAGACAAAATCCGGGCACCCCCCTACCCAAGCTGCACACCCACGTTACACATCTAAGACATGCCCCATCATTCAGACTCACATCAAGCTCATACTCCCATCACACACACACTCCCATCACACTCAGTCACACACTCCTACTCCCATCACACTCAGTCACACACTCTGACTCCCATCACACTCAGTCACACCCACTGTCTCCCATCACACACACTCTGACTCCCATCACACTCAGTCACACACACACTCAGTCACACACACACTGTCTCCCATCAAACACACTCTGACTCCCATCACACTCAGTCACACACACACACTGTCACCCATCACACACACTCTGACTCCCATCACACTCAGTCTCACTCACACACACACACACACACAGTCTTCCATCAGCACTTACCTTTCCCTGGCAGGCAGGCAGCATGGTCTCCATGCTGCCTGTTCGGCTTCCCGGCGATTGTGCCGACAGGTCACGTGACCGGGCGCGCGTATGACGTCAGCGCGCCCGTCACGTGACTGTCGGCACTTCCGTGTCGGGTCACTGCACGGGGAGCCGAACAGGCAGCACGGAGGTTTCTCTGTGCTGCCTGTTCGGCTCCCCGTGCAGCCTGGCAGGCAGAGCGATGGTGAGGGGGGATCTTCCGATCCCTTCTCACCTCCGTCTCTGCCTGCAAGCGCGGTCTATTTTTTTTTAAAGGGCCGTTTTTTTTTACATTTTTTTTTTTCTTTTCAGTGCTGGGGGGCGCTGCCGCCCCCCAAAATTTGCCACCCTAGGCATCCACCTAGGATGCCTCGCGGTAAATACAGCACTGCTGATTACAGTGTCACAGGGGAGTAAAGGACAATGGTTGATAGTTTACCCCCTGTAGTGCAGACAGCATGTCTGCTGCTTAAATGTGATTTAAACTAATTATTATGTAGTTTTCTATATCTGTAGCAACACTGGTTCATTGCTGTTTAGTTCCTGTTTGATTATATGTTAATATGTGGGTTGAGTGTTATGTTAACTGGATTATGTCTGAATATAGACTCTGTTATTGTTAAATAAATGTGCATTCCTGTTTCAAAGTTACTGGTCCTGTCTGGTGATTTGGAACACTGGTCTACAACATTGGTTCTGCCTGGTGGCTTGGGGTGGCTGATACAAGGAAGCAGAGTTCTGACGGAGGTACCCAGTCGGGGTGGCAGGAGGTCTGTCACAACTAGCATGAACTTGATTACATCCCTGCTCAACTCCGCAATCAAACTCAGCAGGATCTATCAGCAACTTGGACCCTGTCAAGTTTAATCTTTTGGAAAGTTTATCCATTGAGATGACCTTCCGAGTGACCTAATTCAGCAGATAATACAGTGTTTATGAAGCAGTCACATGTTACACAGTTTCTTTTTGTAGTAATTCTAATTGTGCAAGACAAAGAGACGTGATCTCTTTCTAATGTGGGCTTACCCTAATGAATGTGGGAAATCCTTGTCCGTAATATCCAACAGCAAAGTAATCAGGCCTGGGTCGAATAACTTTCACAATGTTTTCAAAAAACTGTGCTTGTTTTTTCTGTAAATGGAAAAGTAAAATATATAAAAGTAAGATTCTTGCCTTCAACAAAGTCAATAAAAAACATATCAGTAAACATATATAAAAATTAAACCGCTAGTAGTAAAATGAGCAAGCCATTAATGCTTCCTCGACAAAAAGAGGGGTAAAATACACGTCTAATTATAAACTTACACTACACTTTATTTCAGTGAAGACTAAATTATGGATTGTATCCACAAGAGAATTGTTCAATTTAGCTATGGCGTCTGATGCCAACAATTTTATTTAGTGGTGCTAAAGACAGTTCAATAACATATTTTAATTACTTGGCCAGTCTCTTCATAATGATGCTGCTGTTTTTATTTTTGCATTATTTATTAGCTGTTTAGAATTTATTTTGTGTCTATTTAGTCAATATACTGCAAAAAGTAGCCTTCAATCTGTTTCACATTGTAGTAGGATAACAAAGAAACTATTAGCCATTGTTGGAATTTATAATTATTTTGCTATAAGATAAATAAAATCATATTTACCCTGGAGTTGTTTCTTCTTTTTTACCTACAAATATTGCCACATTTTCCCAGGTAACGCATATTTGTTGTTGCTTTTTAGGCAGTAATTGAGCAGAATGGATGGGTCAAATGGTTGTTATCGGCCAATACATTTTATGTGTTGCAGGAACATTAAAAATGCTATAAAGGGCCACTGATGGGATGGATAATGCATAAGCACAGAAGAAACTCATTTCTCTTACAGAACATGCATTAATGAAGGTGCTCTTGCATGATGTGTATTGTCCAATCCTGTCCACTAATGACATGCAACATCCAGCTATCATCAATATATCGGGTCCTTTTTAACTATAATAAGATGATTTCGCAAGTGGACGAGACTTGTGAATTTCATATGGGGCGGGGTTTGCTTGAGTTGGGTACAAAAGATAAGGCAGCGTTGTGCTAATCACAATTCCTATAGAAATACTGCAGATTTCATTAAAAAAAAATCATAAGATTGTAATGTAAAGCGAACATGTCATCCGCTAAATTTGTAGATGAAAAGTCCAGTGTAGGTGACAACAGTTAATCAATCGGAACATTGTTACACTGATAGGTCAGTGTGGGACCACTAAACTTGACGCGACCTGTCTGAGGGGAATCCAGGCTACTGATAGACACCTAACAGGAATATGGCATTGCATGTTTGCACTCTGAGACAGACAGCATGGAACATAGCTTGGTTTAAAGGGGACAGACACCTCCTGTAAATTCGAATAGTGGAAAGTGGGATCTGGACACAGATAAAAGTATATTATTTTAACTGCGATCTAAAAGGCTAATTATTAATGTGTTTAATACTAGACTTTAATTATTATGATGCGGACAGCAGAACAAATTAGCATAAGAAAACCACACAATGAAGACCTGTTCACTTTTCTACCAATTATGTTTTATTGACTTATTATTATTTTTGGAACCAAATCACATATTTGACCCACTCTTCAATACAACAGAGCAGTGACACGTAACCCTGGCACAGCAGATTTTGGGGAACTACACATCCCATGATGCTCAGTTAGACATCACTGCCCTAGAGTGTTTATGTTTGAAGAATCCAGTCTTAATGTTAAGTTACACCAATTATAGAAAGAATACAGTGTTATGAAAAATCAAGGAATTCTTGAACAAAGATGTGGCACGAAAACCAATGGAATGTGTTTAACACACCTTTTACATTCAGAACCTCCAATATGTTACAATTTCATTTTTATGACAAATGCATTTTTTGTTGTTGCTTTTATCACAGTTAAAAAGAACCTACCAGCAATTCACTGAGCTGCTCATAATCGAACATTTCATTCTCGTACTGTTCTGCCAATTCTTTACCCAGTGTAATAGCTTCTTCCCACATCTGTGCAGACATAAGCAATACACATACATTTAAATGAAATATTTACAGACAAGACTGAAATGTGCAGTAATTTTACATTTAAAATAAAAAAAAAAACACACATTGGAATTAGTCAAACAGCCATAGTTCTAGTTTTTCACGGCAATCTTTAAGTGACTGCCAATTCATTAAAGGTCCACACTGACGAGATAAGACGTTAGGTGTTTCCAAGATTTAAAAGACTTATTTCAATGTATATGTAAAAAGCAGTCTAATACTGGTGGAGCTAGTACAGTTCTGTTCCTCTCAGAATAAGACAACCTTATTTGTGTAAAATTCGGATTCTCTCTTACAATACATGAAGTTATGTTATACAGCGGAAACAGATGATCCTCACAGTACATACATTTTTATATAAGGGGAGATCGTCACTCATGTCTGTTGGCATCTGATAAATGCATGTGGGTTGTCTCTATTGGTGAAATAATCCCTCATTTCCACACTATAGTGCACATAGCGAGGCTATGTTCTATTAATTAAATATCTAAACAAGGGTTTCCCACTGCAGTAGCTGAGTGACAGGCAGCAACTGGCTCTGCCCACATGCTGGTCAGGAATCCATAGAGGTTACAGGTCAGGCAATAAAATGAAAATGTAAGAGGCAGGATGTTGATGCAAATATCTGCAAGGCAGGATGCTGATGCCAGGACCTTACTATTACAATTTAGGGAAGCCTATAGGTGCAGCCTATAATCTGGAAAATAAATTCAGGATGGCTGAGTCGGGAGAAATATCGTTCCCAGACTGCCCAGCTCAGTCTGTTCACACTACGAGTGTGCAAACAGATTTAGCAGATTAAACAGAGCACTCGGTGCTGTGGCTGAAGTTCGAATTGACTGAGCTGAGGACTCGGGGGACAATATATATATATATATATATAGTGTAATATATAAATATTACAATCACACACACACATATATACACCTATATGCAAAAAAGGTGATATGTCATATTTCCATAAAGAGAGTCAAGAATGATCAAAGAAGGCAAATACTCAGGAATGCAATAAGACAACTTCTTAAATAAAAATAAATGATTGTGATGCAAAATAAAGATGTACCTTCTAATTAACAGAAAATCTTTTCTTAGGTTTATAACGGAGAAAAATACACTTAGAAAGTGACAACAACAAAAACCAGTTTCAGCACAAAAGGCCTGTTGGACTACTAAACATTCTACCAAGACATTGTCTAATCCCACTTCATGTTAGTGTAGAATGTTTAAAAATTGTTCAAAATATTGACCTGGGTTAGGAATCTTAAACGAAAATAAAAAAATGCTCGACCGGCATGTAAAATACAAAGTGAGATGATAGAAATCACAATCTATCATTATGAAGTAGTTTGAATGTAATTTTCTTCACTATTACATAATGCTTGGTTCTTTATCGAGCAGACACTCTTATCAGGAACATTCTCAATAATAGGAGAGCGAGCTGTCTCAATGATAGATAACCTTGGGGTTAAAATATCTTTTCGGTAAGAGTCGGCAATAGAATCCCGCCACATAATAAATGAATGACTTTATAATTCTGCCTAATGAACTAAAAATATGGTCCATTTAATTAAAACACTTCTTTATTTTAAAAAAAGTTAAATGAGGAGTATAATGCCTTCCATATAAACATTACCATATACATGCAATGAAGTGAATATAAATAAAGAGTTTTTCATCCTGTTCACTAAATGCTTTTAATAAGATAAATAGTATAGCTTTCAAAAACAGAGAGAATTGCAGGGAATTGAGATGGGAATTTCAAGCTTAAAGGGATAGTCTAGTCCCCAAACTAACTTTGGTGCAAGATTAAAAGTACTGCTCGTATAGTGCACAGGCTTTTTTGTGCAGTGTGATTTGATGCAGGCATACTGCATAGATCACATTTTTAATATTTGTCTCAAGCCCTCCCCAGTGATTACTCTACATGTTTACTGCAAAGTTTTCTTTTATTTAGTCACTTCCTGTGCTTTCTGTGCGAATTGAATACATTGTGTGGACTCTGAGTTACCGTGCTCTTGTACACAGTAGGATTTCTTAACAGTGCAACACATTGTCTGATGGCATTACTAGAGAAACATGATATTCTGTTAATTTGAATGAAATTATTCTCTTTTGTTCCTGCAGCCAAAAAAAATAAATTACTTTTAATCAGCTAGTGTGGGCAGTCCTGATTTCTTGCAGGTGAAGATGCATTATGGGCACTATACAGTCTCTTTAAGGCCAAAGTAGCTTTGGAGATTTTTTCCAATTTGTCCACATTGGCCTAACGTTTGAAATTCAGATCTCAATTCCATGCAATTCTCTCTTTATTGAGCAGATCCTATGACTAGCTACACAACTAAAAGGCAGCTGAAATGTTATTAGGAATGCAAAACAAAAATCATTTTACGTTTCAATAAGTTTAGATAAATATTTTGCAGCAGAGTTAAAAGACCACCTACACTTAAATATTGAAGTCACAGGTTTTAGTTTTTTAATAAAATTATGTAGGCTACTTAACAGTAGCATAGATAACCAAGTTGTAAAATAGTAAAAGTGTATGTGAGAGGTGTATGTGAGCCAGCAAACAAAGGATGTATTGGTAAAAGTAATCAATAAATCAAATCACTATAACATTAGGAAAAAATTAAATGCAATATGTTTTCCCACCTGCCACATACAAAGTCCCAATCCAAAAAACACGTTTAATGATATTGCTAAGCTATAATATGCAGTTATATTGCATGTTTGCAGTGTTTGTTAGCAGTATGGTATTTTCACATCTCTCCCATAACAACTTTTTAAAGCACCATTCACTATCCAATAGTATGTGCCTGCGGCAATATGAATCTCTCTCTGTGGATCAATTGAAACCTTATATATTAAGCTGATTATCGCTTAAAAACGTGTAAGTGCATATCACGGTTTAAGAACCAATACCGATCATACGACTATACATGGCTGCCAATCTGTGTTCTTTCTGCCCTTTTGTTTCTGGTGTAGTTTGGAGCTATGCAGAGGAGTATGTAAATCATACCTCTCATGTGAGTCTGTACATTCACCCTTTTTTCTATACATTTATCTCTACAATTTGTTTATGCAAAGTAGGATTCTCTCTGTTTATTTGTTTGAATAACTAAACAGGAATTTGCCACAAAATATATATGTATGAGGCCTTAGATCGCATTTATCCTTATTGATGACACCTCACTTGTCATTATGCATCTGCCACCTTGGTCTAGCAATCTCTCCAGGTAATCCCAGTTACGTCTAGATTAAAACTCAAACTTCATACTCGGTAGGTGATTGGGTAGAGAAGATTATTAGCCCAATTTCATCTGTACGTAACATCGCTCCTAATTCATACCTGAGAGTCAGAATGTAACACTACTCACACTGATGCATTAGGTGCAGAATAAGATATTTCCCAGATCTAACTCCACTCCAATAAGTCACCACACATATTTAGTGCTTGTGTAATGAGACTCTCACCATTCATACCATCTCATTTGGAATTGCTGTCTAAACATGTGCATAGCACACTGAATCCTTCTGGACCATGTAGAATAAGTGTGTCAAACATGAACTCTAGCCATTCCCGGTTAACTCGTAATTTGCGAAAAGCTCCGAGTGCTCTTAACAGGTTCAGGGTTCTGTGTAGTAAAACACAGCTTGCATTGTATCAGTGGATACAATGCAACAATCTCTGGGCAATTCATACTTGCGAAAAAGTATCCAAGTTATGCTACAAAGTGTGAGCGCAATACAGGCTTAAATGCCATAGATCTTTGTACAGGCAACACTGGCAATCACAGAACAATACTTTGTCTATCTTACTAATTGGTGTAAAACTATTCTTGGCCTTGTCTCACGTTTATACCTGTCCCATATGCATTTATCGTGTAACTTCTCTGTGGATCCACATTGTCTATGGAACACACATTATCTTTGGATGCATCAAAGAAATTTCCATTTTGTGTAGATTCCCTAGCAGCAGATGACCATAAAGCAAAAATAGCACATTGGAAACACCATCATCACAAGAACTCGATGCGATTTGTTACTGACTGTAGGGTTAAATATATAACAATTGTGTAGTTCTACATAAGTAATATGAAAAACGTCAGAACCCGTGGTGAATGTACTCAATAGCTCTATCATACAACAGAGCAGTCCATGAACAGCATACAAAATATCAGTTGATTAACTAGCGTATGTGGTGTGAAAACTCATATCGTCTCTCAACGGACGCATAACATCAAAGCATCTGTAACAATGTTGCCTGGAAATAGTACTGCATTGAAACTCATCTATATGGATCTCAGAATATTCCAGTTACTGGTGAAAGGTTCCCAGAGCTATAATCAACCAAAGATTACTTGCAGATCACAGAACAGCTCAGCAAAATACTATGTTTAACCAGTTAAGAAGACATATGAACAGTACACACTGACTAATTTCTGTGTCATACAGGCGCCATTGTCAAAGCAAAATAGTTTTATTTGAATTAAGGCAATACGTGAGTTTGTAGACCATATTCACTTATTAGTCAAGAGTTATTTTGTAAGTAGACATGTCTATTAAAAAAAAAAGAACTTGATTTTTGCCAAAAAGAGTTAAATTATTATGGGGGAAAAATATATATATTACAAATATTTATAGTCCAGTACATCCAGCAACTACACACAAGCTTAGTAATTTTCTATAAAGTGCTTGGATTAAAGGGCTTTATTAAAATGACTTTGCTTCTGAAAAAGACAATAAAATAAATGAATATTTTAAGGATGTGGTAGTAAAGGTTAGGTTATTGCGATGAAGCTTAAACACAAGAGTATGAAAGCAAAACCCCAAGAAGAAAAGATTATGGTTTTATTTCCATGCTGAATGAAATATTCTAGGAAAGCAGCAGAGAAGAAAATCTGAGAAATACAGTAATATAACATGTATTATCTTTATATGTGTACTCAGCTTATGCAAGCAACACTTCATCTCAATACATTTTAAATCCCCACTCACAATGGATTGCATGTGTCTTGAGGTAATGCAGGAGTTAACAGTATGCATCCATTGTTAATTCATCTGTTCCTGAAACACTAACACAGAATATATGCAGCCAATGGGATATTCATCCAAGAGCCTGAAATAGATTTATTGGAGCTTGCCATAGGATATTAACAAAATGTTGATGGACGTGGAGGAAATGCATATCATTTAATAAAGTTTACATATGTAGCTCTCATTTATAGCAAAACAATTTTTATTCAAGGTAAACCATTTTTATAGTTTACCTAAACAATTCGTCATTTGGCTTCCCTCTCCATCATACAAATCTTTGTATCATCAGCAAACCGACATATCTTACCAGCAAGGCCTTCTGCAATATCATTAATTAAATGTTCTCAGAATGGGTCCAACGTCAGATCCCTGAGCTATCCAACTGGTAACAAGACTGGTAACATATATACTACATTTGACTAACATGTATAGCTTGGAGGAAAGACGTAACGGGGGGGATATGATAGAAACATTTAAATACATAAAGGGAATCAACACAGTAAAATAAGAAAGTATATTTAAAAGAAGAAAAACTACCACAACTAGAGGACATAGTCTTAAATTAGAGGGGCAACGATTTAAAAGTAATATCACTAAGTATTACTTTACTGAGAGGGAATAGCCTTCCAGCAGAAGTGGTAGAGGTAAACACAGTCAAGGATTTTAAGCATGCGTGGGATAGACACAAGGCTATCCTAGCTATAAGACCGGGAACAAGGGACTAATAAAAGTACTCCAAAAAAAAAAACCTCAAAGACTGCAATTTATTAATAAATATTCTGTGTAAAAAGCCAGGGATTACAGATTCCCCCATCCTAAATACAGATTCCCGTGTCATAAAGGACCGATTCCCCTAGCCTGTGTTGGTGGGCTTTGCCCATGAACTGTCTGTCACTTGCGGACTCTCCTTCGATGTCTCTCACTGTGTGCGCTGCTCTCTGCCGCCCTCAATGGATATAGCTTCCATTGCCACGTAGGATGTCTTCCGTTTCCTGTCATACTCATAGTGTGCTCACTGACACAATGTAATAACAGGAGAATGCATAGTCTCAGCAGCGGTCAAATGGGTCTCATGGAGTAAGAAGCCTGGTAGCAATCATGACCATTGTGACCATGGTAGGTCACTGGTCTTATCTCTCACTTAGAGAGCATACTGAGAAAAGGGTCTTTTGAGTAGCATGACCAAATGCCCTAATCCCTCTAAAGGGAGAAACCTACAGCGTACGAAAAATATTTTAGATAAAAATATCTAAACCATGTGCTGAGTCATATAAAGAAATAAATAAACAGATCTGTCATATCCGTTGTTTCATCAACATTCCTTATCTAGTAAAAACAGCAAAGAAAACTTAATAGATTTATTCAGCAATCGTGCCTTTCTCTCCAAGCAGTCCTAATTAGATTTCACTGATTTGAGAGGCCCCAGTGATTTTTTTTTTCATGAAAAACTACAGGAGACTTGTAAATTGTTTTAAATTAAAATAAGTGCATGTCACACATATTAAACACATGTAGAACATACAGAAAATAAGCTAGCATAAACTTCAACCTTTTAAGAACCAAAGCTGTTTTTACATTTCTGGGGTATTTGTGTTTAGCTGTAATTTTCCTTTCTCGTTTAATGTACCCACACATATTACAGTCTTTTTTGGTATAATGAGTTTTTGCAAGACACCATTATTTTGATAATATCATTTGGTTTACTATAAAATAAATCATAAAATTTACTGAAAAACTTTAAAAAAAATAAAACATTTTCTAACTAAATTATTTTGCACATCTACAAATGGTAATATTGTCCTGAGTTCAAAAATATCCAAGGTTCACATGTTTACCGCAAGTTATAGGGAAATAACTGAAGATAGTGTTCTTTTATTTACTCGTTCATATATGTGCTGGAGCCCCGATTTCGGGTTTTCTAGATGCCTCGACATTGAGGCATTACAGTAACACCATCTGAACGGAAAATCATTTAGACACAGGATGTACATGCATGTCTAGTATCATAAAGGGGTTGAGAGTGTACACATAGGAAAGATACTGCAGTAAAGTTAACCGGTACTCTGAAATGTTTGTTTATACAGGTTGAGTATCCCTTATCCATAGATGCATTATCCAAAATTATTGTTATCCAAAACAAACTTTGGATTTTGCCACAAGTTGCAAATTCCACACACCCGTCAGAATGCAAATGCACAACAGTTTATTCAGTGTCTGGCCCCTTTTAGCTCTGATATAGCCTTTTTCATGCATGCTTAGATTCCCCCATACCCACAAATGGTAGTACAATGGCACGTGGGAGTCTCCTACAGCAGCTGGCAATCACATTGCTAGCCAGCAGGATTTAGATCCTCCTGGATTCCATTTGCGAGGGATCATTCGTGTTTCTTGTTAAGTTTCACAACAATGCCTAACTTCACAGGTACATCAAAGTAAAAGAGAATTATTAGCACTGTACTTCATGAGTGGCTTTAATATATCTTATTGGTGAAAATGATCCATTATCCATAATGAACCGTTAACCAAAATACTTCTGGTCCCAAGCATTTTGGATTAGGGATACTCAACCTGTATATCTATATATATATATATATATATATCTAAAGGTAGATAGATAGATAGATAGATAGATAGATAGATAGATAGATAGATAGATGGATAGAATTTGCTTCTAAAAATCCTCCATAAAGGGGAAATCAAGCAACCTTTAAAATTCCATGGACTGAAATCAGATCCTATCTTACTGAATACTCCTCATTAAATTCCGGAGACTGGGACAGATTTCTTGTGCAGGGAGCGACAAAGAACGTGATTACTAAGAGCCGGAGGTTTCTCGAGAGGGTGGTGACGCTTGTTAAGCCTCGGCCCTTGTACAATGGGAAGTAGAGTTGGGAAAATGGATGGAAGCCTGGGTTGACATATTATTGGGCAAATTAGCAGGGGCATATTAAATGGCAAATGACACTGGCATATTTTTGAGCAAATTGGTTGGGGCTTATTAATGGCAAATAACACTGACATATTATTGGGCAAATTGGAAGGGGCATATTAAATGGCAAATAACCCTGGCATATTATTGGGCAAATTAGCAGGGGCATATTAAATTACAAATAACACTGGTATATTATTGGGCAAATTAGCAAGGGCATATTAAATGGCAAATAACACTGGCATATTACTGGGCAAATTAGCAGGGGCATATTAAATGGCAAATAATACTGGCTTAATATTGGGCAAATTGGCTGGGGCATATTACCGGTAAATGGCAGAATAACACTGGCATATTATTGGGCAAATTGGCTGGGGAATATTAATGGAAAATTATACTGGCATAATATTGGGCAAATTGGCATGGGCTGATTAAATGGCAAATACTGGCATTTTATTGGGGAAATTGGCTGTGACTTATTAATGGCAAATAATACTTGCATATTATTGGGCAAATTGGTGGGGCATATTAATGGCAAACGATACTGGCAAATTATTCGGCAAATTAGCTGGGGAATATTAAGGGCAAATAATATTGGCAATGTGTATGTAAAAGGGTGATAGAGGCATGTAAATGGGGTGATGGGCATGTCCTTGGTGTGCAACGTGGGTTATGGGTCATGTCGTGGGTGTGCATCGTGGGTAGGGGGGGTGCCCAAAATGTGTCTGCCTAGGGCAGCACAAAACCAAGATACACCACTGGGACTAGCCTCTACAGGATGTTCAGACAAATTGTCTAACACAATTGATCAGAATATTTATATTATACCTAAAATGATGTTTATATCTAAATATGAAGGTATTGGATGAAGTGCGCAACTAATCATTTTCATTAAATTGGTTTAACAACTAAATCTGATACGTTTAGTTCTTTTTAAGGAAATAATGATACTTTTACTTCCACATGTTAAATATTTCATTAGCTTTCCTTATTTCCTTGCTGCAGAAAATTATTCAATTTAAATTTTAAATTAGAAGGATATTATTACTTGTGATCACAGTTTGGACTTATCATGCTATTCAGGATCCGTATCCTTGGTCAGATGGCAGCGTCTTATAGTCTCTTACAACTTAGATTGAGGGGAAATCATTTTTTTTAAAAAACAGCGCTGCTAAAAGTGTCATAAAAGTAAACAAAGGTGCAATCATCCCAAATCTAATGTATTTACAACAAATTCTGGCAGACTTAGGAAGCAAGTGTTAAAAAATACATGTGCCAGTAGAATTAAATAAACCCGACGTGTATCTTAATAGCAGAGAGAGCTAGCAGCCGACCAGACGGCTGCCTGCTTCCTATGGAAACATGGCAGCTGTTGGTCACAGGATAAACGGGCGTGTACTATCAAAAGTACACGCCAGTTCATCCTCATACTAGGGACAACTAATTTTTCACATGTGCTTCTATATTAGAAGTACAAGTGGGAAAAAAAAAAGTTTAGTGTCCCTTTAACTCATGGCCTGCACCGGAGGAGGAGTTATACATTGCATGTGCCACTTTCATATGTGCTCCCCCATTTTTAGATTACATAAAGATTAAAAAATATTGTCATCAGGTTGTTTAAATCAATCTAAAGTCAGTCTCAAAAAAATAAATAAGTAAAAATAATTGTTTTCTAATGGTAAGAAATTCTGGTAAAACATTTATTTTAAAAACAATGCATGACAGATCAACATCTCAGACTGAGAATATGAAATGGTTTAAGGAAAACACAGCAGCCTCTTATTACCTTGCCTTTGTCAAAGTAATGGATAATTTCTTGGTACAGTTGGTCTTTGAGTTGTCCTTGTGTAGTTGCTTGGTAACCGTCCCTTTGAGTAAGATGAGCGGCACATGCCTCTTCCGACCACTACACCAAGAGCACAAGTGATGAGCACATTAACAAGGATGGGAAATAAAGACACATCTACCATTTGATAGCCTGAATCCATTCACACCAGGTGGGAGCTCATAGCACTCATCGACATATAAAGCGAAAAATAACATAGGTTACAAGTCCATGATTAGCTGTGCCCTTAAAGTAGTGTATGAATGGCCACTGATGGAAGTCAAAATGGGCGAATGGATAGACATGTCTGAGATCTACTCTATTTACAGAATTGGTAGACTAAAGTAATATCAATAGCAATTAGGTCGAAACGTGGTATCTCGCTTTTTAGTTCTGGGGCAAATAGGAAAAGGATTCAAACCATCCTGGTTTTGGGCACTTATGGATGGGGTAGACATTCAGTGATGCCAATTTGCCTATTGCAGTGCACCTACGATTAAAGTTACATAGTGGTATAGGTTTAAAAAAAAGACCTGCATCCATCAAGTTCAACTCTTTAAGTAAGTTAGACAAGTATCTAGTTTCCTAAAAACAATAAAAACAAACACACCGACCAAAAAAACAAGATTCTCAAGTCCTAATTTTTTCATACAGGAAATTAAGCCATCATCCAACAAAATCAATAGATGATTAATCTGATTCTAATCAGGTAACAGAAATGAATAATACAATTCAGTTACCTTCAAAAGTTTTGCATGCAGAAGTAAGGTATATGCTGCTTCTGTGTAGTTATCACATTCCTTGTGTAGATCGCAAAGTTTGTACAGATACCTACAAGAAATAAACAAACTCATATGGGTGCTAATTCAGTGGTTAAAACAGATTGTTTTTACAATGCATACAGTACAAATAGATGATTCCTATCTGTTATCCAAAGAGATCATATGGCACAAGACTAAAAAGGGGTATAGTGTAAATTGGGCAGGAGAGCAATCCTCGCAGGTTGTTAACCAGAGCTGAAGCAGAGTCAGGAGACTGGTACACGCCCACAACATCAGCTGGGCTTATCTTATCAGGGTCTGGTTTCCGCAGTGGTCTCTCTCTCCACTAGTGCAGAGATGAAGGTCCTTTCTGCTGATCCCATGTAAAATTGAGGGTCTCTCTTTGCACTAGCACAGACCATTGCCCACTTGACTAGGCAGCCTGCTTCCCAGGGAAACATGGCAGCTGCCAGTCAGTGGATAAGCTGGCACATATTTTTGAAAAGTAAATGTCCGCTTATCTTTATACTATGGACAATAATATTTTTCACTTCTGTTTCTATTACTATATTTGCTAGCCTTTTTTCCTAGTATGATAAACATGTTGATATACTGTAAGACCATCATTTCTTGCCACTCCTTTCTCCAAAAAATATCAGAGAAAGCCATGAAGTGGCAAACGTAGAAAGTGTCTTTAAAAGCTGAAGTTAGCTGTAATTATTCCGTTTATAAGTGGCTTTGATGCACTATGTAGAAAATGAGTCATTTTAATTATCACAATTACAAACCTGATGTACATTTCTTCTCGCTCAATCTCTTTGTAAAAATTCTGAAAAGAAAGAAAAGGAACACTCATTATTGTATCAGCAGAGAAACAAGTGCATTAATATTTATAGACAAATTTCAGGCAAATGCAAAAAGCTTTTTTTTTTTTTTTAAACTTTTTATTATAACCATAATGCCAGATAACCTATTTGGCTTATGACTTTTGCAAATTCAATGCAATTACTCATGGCAAGCCCTATTTAACCTACATCAAGATTTGTGTAAGTGTTGCTCTTTTCTTCTCTAAACTATCAATTTAAAATTCCGAAAATAATTACCATCACCATCAATTACAACAAAATACGAAGCTGTACATAAAAATTAGAAGGAGTTGCTCAAAGCCATTCTTGCCACTGTCAACATAAATCCAACACAGCCAGATTTTATTTAAAATGATTCCTCTAGCATGCAAGCAAAACACAACATAAATGTTTAAAACACCATCAGTAGAGGTTTATTCATAGAACTTACATTTTTTTTTTAATCTTCATGCATACTACCGACAACATTTCGGGACCAGGCAGGGCAGAATCCAAAGGCATGATCTTGCGCTAAGTTACATGACCCAGTATAGGTAATGGTGTCTGCTCAATTATTGCACATGTAAGATCATGTATGTCTCATAACACACACATATTTTAGTACTTTGTCTATGGATTTGTAGCTGGAAACTTCAGTGTTTGTTTATTTTATACAAGATGGCCATCACCTTGCGTATACATGTGATTATACTCATATACTCATGCAGTGGCATTCTGTGGTCCATGTGGACAAGCACCCACTCTGTGTCTTTTACAGTCCCTATAAAACAAGTGCACAGTGGTACACAGCATTTTGTGTTGTACTACAAATGGAATTAAATCAAGCCGACAAGCATGATGTGAGTCGGAGTATGTTACTAACAGAAAGGCCTGTATGGCAATCTTTATATAAACTATATTAGTATGTGGCATTAACATTTTTCGATTAGTTACTGACCAGAACATTCACAGTGCAACTCATGCGGTTTTCTTTGTTTTCGTCGTGCATTATTGTTCTGTAGTCAAGTAGCCTCTCCATGAGTCGTACAACTAGCGTGACAAAGTTTTCACCATTCTTTGCCAGATACTTGTGCTTTCTGCAGTGCTCCAAAAGTCTAAAGTAAAAAAAAAAAAAAAATGAAACTCAAGCCTTAATATGAACAAGAAAAAAAAATCCTGATTAAGGTGTTATTTTAATCCTTCTCCTTCATTAGCACATTTTAATTATAACCAAGCTGCAAAGTTCACGGATTTCTCGTTGTCTTCTCCCCCTATACTTAGATATAAATCCTAACAGTTAATCAACACTTACATTTTCTCAAATAACACTTTGTACTGTTCGTCTCCTCTCCCTCCTTCCACTTCATGGTCCAACTTGGTGATGATCTCATTCTCGAACTGAAATACATTGAGAGCCCAAATAAATCCATTTATATAATATTTTCGTACCCTATGCTTTTTATTGTAAACCACGATGTCTAACTTGTTTTCGCAAACCTATAAATATTTGTATAACGCATAGGTCATAATAATGATAATAACATATTGAATCAGGTGTGATACGTTGAGATATTCTCTCGTTTTCAAGTATATACTGACATGTTACCATCTCCTAACATTCAGGCATGTAATTACCAGATGTAATGACCCTCATTTTATCTACTTCGGAAGTATGAATGGCTGATGGGAATCAAACCTTTTACTCTTATAATTGAACAAATTCTACAGCTTGCACATTAGCCTACTAAGCTACTCACCAGTGCAATTTATATCTTATACTGCCCTGTCTTACCACAGGTTTTTCTACCATATGGTCAGAGGGAACACCATTGTTGGTTTCCTCTATTTCTTGCCCTTGGGTTGTATTTACATATAAGCATTACAGCAATTTTCCAATGCTATTAGTGTTCCCTTGGATGATTATAAAATGTTCTGTGTGCTGCTAATCTGGCCACTTTATTCCCTTTATAATCTTGTGCAATTAGGCATTTGCCGAGGGGAGACATACTAAAACATGGTGGCTCGTTTAATACATGACTTTCACTTTTGACATCATTCTTCCATGGTGTCAGTTAAAACAAAAGCATAGCGTACAGGAACATTTAGACTATGAAAGCAAGAGGTATCAGTATAAGGGGAAAGAAAACCAAGAATTCTTAAACAAATGCTGTAAATCAATTAAGGAAAATAGGGCTAGCACAGCGGTGGCTTCCCTATGGCACTGGTGCCCCCTCTGGCTCTCAGAGCCTCTTTTAGGTGGCACTCAAAGGGGTGGATGAGGCACAAGAATGTTTGCTGATGATATTGGTGAAAGAACATGGGTGGGAGGGTGAAAGTATGTTTCGATGTGAAGTGCAACAGAATTGACATGCAGGCTAAAGAAAAAGTGAATGATATAGAGAAGAGGTGTAATGGCAAGGATATGGGTAGGGTTGAAGGCCGGTAAAAAAATTGTCATCAGGCCAATGTTAAGTCTATGGAGACAGTACCAAGGCCTATATTTTTTTGAAGAAAAGGTGGCAACCCTAGATATGGGGAGTGAGAAAGTTGGATTGATATGGAGATAGGTGAAATAAAATAGAGGGAGTGCCTTTGGACCCCGAGAGAGAGCATAAACTTCACATAGAAAGGGTGAGTATATTAAATGCAATGGGGAAGCTAATATAGAAGTGCAGAGGATTACAGACACTAGAACACTTTGGTTTACTATAAAACATAATATGGAAAATACTAAACATAAATGCCAAGAAGTGGAATATTAAGGCAGAATATTCCATATCATGGGGACTGGCCTAGAGTTGGAGATAACTATGTACATTCTAAGTCGGAATATAAGCAGAGAGTCATTTAAGATGTTTTTTTCTGTTTGCGCAAACCATCCCCAACCAAAAACAAAGAAACAGTGAGTAAGTTTCACTCAAGACACTTGGAAGAGCCAAATAGACTATTGTGTAAAATCCTAATCAAAAAAAGAATATTTTATTGAATACGCTTTTAATCACTATAATAGAAATCAGTGATCCGACAGTTTAAACAGGCAAACATACATAACCAATGTCTTCCTATATCCTGGGTAATATAAAGAAGAGCCATCAATGTATAAAGTTTCTATAGCTACGATCGCAGTCAAGGTTTTGTCACTAGTCTGCACACATTAAGCAGCCATGTAGGAGTTATTTGAAAACAGACTGACATGTTTGTTCTGTTCTCTTTTGACTTTTCAGTTAGCAGAAAATTAACATAATTAAAGAACAGAAAACAGGAATCTAGCTTTAATTAAAATTACTATCATTATCTCTTCCCGTAATTACATACTATCTATTATCATTAACAACCTTCGCTAGAATTGTGCAGTCATTTCAAGTAATATTTTAAATGCGATCACAAATATGACCTTTTTAAAAATAAAAAATAAATGAAAGTAAGTTAGAAATTTAAATTTAAATCAGTTTAGATAAGTGTTTGCAAGGGAAATCCGAGGATGCCAAGGCAGTTTGACCTTTCTCTGTCCTTATGTTATGATTTTAGAATGATACGCTAACTGATGAAGGCACTGATGTCAAATTCTTGTCCTCTTGGGCTATAATCATACAAAGCATCTACATTATTACTATCGGGTCTACTCAGGAAATTCCGATTTTCTTTGAGGAAATCATAGCTCGGAGTTTCAGACCCATTCGGACCACTTTGATGATCTGAGTAGCTCTCCGATTTAACCACAAAAGTGATCTTGAATCAACCCGAAACTCAGCTATTGGGGTCAATTTTCGTGCTGACATTTTGGCAGCTGGACTCTGGAATGGTAGCCTCAATCATCTCCATAGATTTCTATGGGGAAGGCTCTGGGTTATTTCGGGCCCATTTTGGGGGGGGGGGGGGGGCCTCGACTATTAGAGAAATAAAGAAAATTTAAGAAAATAGCTGAAGTCCTGCCAAAATGGCTTGAACTTACATAAAATAAATAAAATTGTTTTTAAAAAAAACAATAAAATATATTAAAATAAAGTATAATAAAACAAAACAAAGAAAATTAAATAAAAATAGGTTAGCATCACATCACCAGTTATGGTACACCGTCAACAAATCTTAAGTTATACATACCATCCTAGCAATTACTGACAATTTAAGAGGGGTTCAGTCATTCTGACCCTTTTCCCTGAACCAAATGTGGTCTGAAATCCTCCATATTGGGTAGCCGAATTGCAGATTTCAACCTCATCCATAATAAAAGATATACCGTACTTTTCCTTGAGCAATCGAAGGAAATGGTGCTGCCCAATCAAAATTCACAAACTTTTCATGCTTATTTTAAATTCAAAAGAGGATTCAGAAGTGATGCTTCACACAGGTAATTGTGTTCTGTGTATGCATACCTACATTTTGCTTTTTTATGTACAAAAGTGTATTTTAAAATATGAACCTAGTACTTACGTGGGGCCATCAGGTATTTTTAAATAATATGTGACCACATCTGCTGAATAAAAGATGCAAATAATATAACCAGATTTTTTTATATGAAATCCTGGAACATTTTTTTTTACATGCACATAGTAAAGCACCCATTTTATAAGCATATTTCCCAAATTATGTATGCCCTGTATTTATGGAGTAAATGCAATAAGTACCTATATTACATTAAGTATAATATTTTCTTTTGAAAGCACAGAATACTGTGTATATTGTTGACCTGTCTTTGGGTTTTGGCTGTAACTGATCACACATTTGGGCTAGGGATAGTGGTCTTATTTCAGGCACAGTCCAGTGAAATTGGGGACATTTGGTCACACTATTCTGCCAGGCTATTTATCCCTACGGAACTAAACTATTCCAATATCTCCCTGACAGAGGTGGGGAAGTCAATCCACCGCTTAAATATAATAGAATTACATTACAAAATTCTCCATCGGTGGCACTTGGCCCCCAAGATCCTAAACAAAATGAATCCTGCTACCACCAGGTTATGTTGGAGGTGTAACTTAGAACAGGGTAGTACAAGACATATATGGTGGGACTGTACAGTTCTTAGATCATTATGGGAGAAAGTCTTTGAAGTATTATCGGCCGTATTGAAGCATTAAATTGTGGAGGATCTTTCGGTTGCCTTGCTGCATTTTAACCTCACAAAATTCTCATTTAAGGAAAGATATCTTATTATTCAGATATTGATGGCCACAAAGATTTTAATATCGAGAAACTGGCTACAGAGGGAGTCTCCCGTCTGGAGCCAGATTCAGGCCCAAGTGATTTACCAATAAAATATGGAAAAGGGTATCTCCTATCAGCTGGATAATAATGCTAAATTTGAGCATAAATGGCTTCCTTGGACCAGATGGTTAACACTGGGGAGTATTAATAAAGAAGCAACATAGCCGTACATAGTCGTATATAATGGGAAGGGATAATAACAATAACAAATAAGTACTACAAAAAAGATCCCTAAAGGGATATAGAGAACTACTGGGATGATGGGAGCTCCCTCTGGACAAAAAACGTTGGTCATATTGCCCAACTCTTCCTCCCATACTGACCCAAACAGGTTTAATAAATCTAACCCGGTTAACAGCACAGCTCAACGTTGTCTTGTCATTTTTTGTTGTCTCATTGTTCTTTTTGTCTATTTGTTACTTGTTATCTAATATCCTTACCAGTATAACTGTTTAACTTATCTGAATACTTATAAGGACAAAACAAGGGGGAAAAAGAGAACAAGATTGAAATTTTTAATTGTATTAATAATATCATAAATACATTTATGTCTTTGTATGTCATATATTTTTGTACCTTTATAATAAAAATAAAAATAAAATAAAAACTATTCCAATATCTCACAAAAGTTACACAAATGTGCTTTTCTCCAATTTTTTGTGTTTTATTGCTCTGCTTATATTTTGAATTTGATTTTTTTTTTTTTATTAAGCTTAAAGATTATGGCTAGATGCTCACTTTAGAATTATTATTTATGCAGAGCAAACATTTCTTAAATCGGGTTGTGAATAGACAATAAGGGATACTTCATACCAAAGTAACAGAATAACAAAAACAAATTTAGCAGTTCTGTCAATTTACTACACAAGATCAACAAATATCACCCCTTAAAACATTTAAGATAATCTAGCACAATATAACACAAATCAATGATGGTTTCTAAAGTAACATCAGGATGGAATGATTTAGAAAGGTTTCATGGTTAATACAGAAAGGGAAAACAAGGCTGATGTAATGAGATGACATTTATGTGATATATAAAAGCTAACACCCAGTCAATAGTTGAAGAGAAAAAGTGTTGGTTAACAGAAAAAGAAAAGTTTTACCGGGATCAAAAGAGAAGTAAGAATGTGTAGGCAGATAACAATCATTCGGTCCATCTAGCTTTCTTTGGTTGGTTAAAAGGCCAACAGGTGGTGTAAGGGGCCAGGGGTAACAAGAAAAAAAAAAAAACAGATGAGTATAACTAGACATATTAGTAATACATTATGAGACTGGGACATGGTAATAATTAACAATTATATTAGTTATAATTATACTGTATAAATTAGAAGAAAATGGGAAATAATCAGAACTGCAGGCAAAGCCGCAAACACAAGGGAGTCATTCATTCCATCTCCAAACAGATCCACACATTGCTTAAAGTGCTGATGTCTATTACCATACAGTGATTTGTCATAGACTGACAACTGGAGATATAGATATATATATATATATATATATATATATATATATATATATATATATATATAATGCTTTCTTTTTGCCATTTGTTCGGTTGTTAGTTCATCACGGTTCAATTTATTGAAAAAATACTACTGATTATGATCACAGTCACAAAGATATGCCCAAATAAAAAAACATTATATAGGCATGGAAGTTAAATTATTTGCTGCATTTTTTTTTTATCTAGAAAAGAGTAAGTTACAATGTATGTCAGTGTGCGTCTGACATTGTGCAATCTTTCTCTGTGCACAGCAAAGTGGTGTTCTGTATCCCATCAATATCCTTAATTCATAGAAATGCAAACATGGTTGCTAAGTTGTTATCAAATGTGGTGTGAGAGGCTTTAGTTATGCTCTCTGATCCCTGGAGCAGAAAATAGAAACATCCAAGGATCAAATGACAATAATTTGCATGCTTTGTATCTTGCATAATAGAATGGGTACTGGAATGCCAGTGCCTCCAGCAAGTCCCCAATTATTGTTGCTGTATATATCAGAAATTACAAATGCCTTTGGGATTCATACTACAACATAATTCCCTAGCCTTGAATGTCTCAGTCCATTAAGGTCTATGTTCAATTAAATCTTAATGAGTTCAGTTCTAGTTGCTTAAATGCTCTCTGCACCAATAATTATTAAGCTCTTGCACTTTACTCACCTGCACAGTGATGCATTAATGTCTTGAGCTTTATCTACCTTACAGTTTATGTCAAGAGCCCGGCTATTTATTTCTAGCACAAATGCAGAAGCACTGATAGGCATTGTTTTGGGTAAAGAAGTATTTCATAGGAAACAAGTACAAACGCTGCACTGCTTTTTAACTGTTGGGTTCCAATCTTCTTCTGCCAGATTATAGGTTTGAACGTCAATGCCCCCACTGAAGACTTGTATTGGCAGCAATATGATCTCATAATGTATTATTAAAATTTGAGATCTCTGACGAGGGGCCTTGGGTGGTGGAAATGTGGCACTTTCTAGTCCCGCCCACATGGTACAAACGCCACCTGGTCTTGCTCCACCTTCTTTTCTCCCATCTCCTACCCACAAAGCTTTGCATTTTTCTTTTTACATGCATTTTTACTCAGGTGGACGGTTGAGTATAGTGTAAGAGGGACCATTTTGGCTTTGTGAAGAAATGGTAGGATAACTGACCACGTACTTATTCAACAATTAAATCAGTAACCTTACTTCTACCAACTGATGGAACAATGACTACCTCTCATATAACAATAAAATATACAAAGTTGTACAAAGTGTGATATGCACATTCTACACCAGGGATGTCCACGTTTTTTCTGACGTGGGCTGCAATATCAGAAATGCATGTGGTTATTGGACTGCTTTCATTTTTTTGTTAATTACAGTAATGGTGAAGAATAGCTTGTTATTCTTAGGAAAATGTTTGCTTATTTAGCAGTTATACAAAAACAGTTCAAACCACGTTTAAATTAACTTTATTCAAACAAAAGTATAGTTTTATAGGGATAATGAGAATATGGGCAAATAAGTCAGGTGGGCAGCACCGGTCTGTCAAACGGGCCGCACGTTGGACACCCCCTGTTCATCTCTCTACAGCATAGACTTTGGTCTGAGAATGCAGCAGTACAAAAAAGATCCTTCGAGGTTCATAATTCAATACAACTCAGGACGTCTCCCATTGTAATATGAATAACCCGTGAAAAGGATGAACAATCTTAAAGGTCAACATTAATAAATGACAAACTTGCTCCTCTTTGACAATGTTAGATATTTAGACTTTTTTGTTGCTGCAGAGCATTTCACAATAAAAAAAAATAAAAAAAAAATATGCACACCCACATACAGATGAAGAAAAATATATATTTTTTCTTTCTTGTACAGGCTTAACTGCATATTGCTATTTTGATGTAATATTTACTGGCATTTAAAATAAACTTTTTATTGCTCTATTGTAAATTAATCAGAAAACAGATAACATTCAAATATTAAAATGTGACCTTCAGCAATATGTGGATGTTGTGCCGCGTAATACAAATGGCTATGCTTCTAATCTCTCTCAAAGACTAATTTTTAAAGTATAATAAAACAGAAGAAGCACTGAGCAAAAATTGCTTTGATTTGTTTAAATGCCACTAGTGACAATATAATGAAGGCATTCTGACAATAATCTCTAGTTTAAATAGGCAGTCATCTAAATGTATTGCATGCAGTGCAAATACCAACAGTATCATTTGTATTGCTAGATACTCCACTTTAAATAATATTTTAGTGACCAAGTTCCTTTAACTTTCTTTTTATATATTTTTTTTATCTTCATACGAAACTGACGTCAACTTCCGTAGGCCTCGGAATTTAATGGTATGGGTCACGCGGTCCAGACCTGGCAGATCAAGCATGCTCGTGCTGTACTATAGTATAATGATTAGATGGAACTGCATGAGACTGGATGAAGTCAAAGAGCTAATGCTAACTTGAGCAAAGAAATATAATGGTAAAATAGCAGGAAGAAAATTTTTATTTCTACTTGACACGTAATGGTAAAAAAGCACGCGGTTAACTTTTTTTGCACGACGACTTTCAACTAAACTGCCATTTCATGAACACCCTCCGCATGAACCTAAAACTAAAATACATTCGAGTGCATTATAACCAACCCGGTAACATCACGACTGTAATGATGAAATGTATGTATGTGTTAGTTCCACTGGGGAACATTATGAAAGATTTAAGAGTAATGTGGAGTTTCCTTTAACAGTAACAGACAATACAGAATTTACAGAGTAAATCTCCTCACAGATTCTCCGTCATGTCAGTGATGATTAAAATGTGCGTTCAGAAATTCCCTATGAAAAAGTCTTCCTGGAAGCTCAACAATTAGTAATTCAGTCTACATTTTTTTAAATTAGAAAAAAAAGAAAGCGAGTTGGGGCACAAAAGCTAATAGAAATTGCTGCTTGTTCACAGACTCTGACCTGCTGTGTCTCAATGCCACTGCGTGGGTGTGAACAAAGATCAGTAAGATGTCACTGTATTTCCCACATAAAATTCACTTAAAAGAGATTTTTCTTTTTCACACATTGGCAGTCTGAGTTATATTGAGTTTCTGCTCTGTTCAAGCACCGCTTCTGTGTACATATTTAATTAACATGAGTTGTCCATCACTATGGATGGAAATAAAATTCCTATTTAAAATAATTTTAGAGTTTAAAAGCAAATAAGGCAACTAGCCTGCCCATTCTTCTGCTTACTATAAAACCTAAACCCTTATTTGGTCCTTGGTGTTGTCTGGCATAGCTAAATAGAACATGTATAATTAAAGGCGCTGGTCCACATACTGTGTGTATTTTTGCACATTTTATATACTAAGTACTAAGTCTGTAATACTGTCAAATTACCTTATTTCTGTCTTGAAAATACTTGCCTTTCTTTTGTAGTCTGCAGAACTATTAGTCTTCTATTTTCTCACTCAAGCTCCCTCTGCCCCTGTGTGCCCTCCCATATTGGACATATAAGCATAGCTGGGAGCATAAGTCTGCAGGGTCCTAAACCCCTCTCCTCTAATCTACCAGACTGACACTGATGTAATCAGCAGTGCTATAAGCAGCACTCCATAAGTGGTGTTTTAAACAGGCATTAGTGACGTGGTTAAAATGGGTTGAGGGGACATTTTCATTTACTAGTCGATCTGTTAACTATTTCTACAATAGAATTAGAGCAATAGAGGCTTATGTGAATTACAAACCTTTTGTCCCAGAATGCATTTCTTTCCTGAACTATGTTCGAACCATTTGTGTATCCAAAAGACTTACACCCTCCAAACATCTTTTTATTTCTTCCCAACGCTAGTCCCTTTAGTCGTTATTGATATATTTTTTTTTTATCTTAGGAAAAATATTACCCAATGTTATGTATGGCTATTGAATTGTCTTTGATGTATTATGATTATTTCTTTTAAGTTAATTTATTGTCTCCCAGGAAATCACAAAATAAACAATATAAAAATAACAGGGGAAAAAAAAACAGAACACAAGTTTAAAAAAACAAAACAAATATAAACCATGTCATAACTGTCCAACGTTACATGCTTACCATCTGGAAACTTCTTGTGGAGTGGAATTCGCACTGCATCATGTCAAAGAAAATTGGAATGGTTGCTTTTCGAAGTTCTGTTTCAGGGATCAAGGTCATCTCCAAAATTGGACCAACCATTTCAGGAATAAATTTGATTTTGTGTTGACCTTAGAAGAGAAATAAGCATTGGATTTTAGACAGAGTATATGACTAAATTATAATGAAAGCAGTAAAATAACAATGCCGAGAGGATTTCTTTTACTTTTTGGCTTGAGATCGCATGCAATCTCCTTATTTAAGTCGATAACCTTCAGAAAGAGAACAGCATTATTATATTTTAAACAGTCTATAAGTACAATTACCAGAAAACTATTCAAGAGGGAATAAAAGCAGCACTTGAAAGGACTTCTAAAACCAGACACGTTTACTTGCATACACTTGTTGGAATTAAATCAGACAGAGGGTAAAAAGAGAGCTCAAGGCATCTCAGCTTTCCTGTGAGTCACATCAAATGATCCAAGCAGAATAAAATATTGTACCTACTTCCAAACCAAAATAGAATGTTATATAGCAACAGAGGATATTTTTCTGAAATGTAATTGTAAGTTAATTGAAAAATGAAAAAGTGGGGCTACTTATCTCATTTGGATTTTAAGCAACACAAAAAACAGATGGCTCTGCAACAGTCAAAAAAGGCATGTGGTCCATCAAGTTCAACCCTTCCACACACTCATATTTGCTGATCCAAAAGAACCAATGAGAGATTTCAAACACCAACTCAAGGGGAAAACCCCCCCAAGGCAGTAGGACTTTTTATTGGGATACATCAATACAACTTCATCCTCAGACCTGCCAATTTTGGGGGGATTTTGTAACAATACAAAAGTTGATAAAAAATAAAATAATTTGGTTTTCAGATCATTAAAGATTTCAGATCTACGGATAAGGGATACTCAACCTGGTAAGTACATTGAAGCTGAGAGTTATTTTTTCCCCCAGGGAAAAAATCAAGATTTAAGACAGGAATACAGTGACAGAACACCAGAAAAGGTAAGTGCACATGAAATAATATGATCATTTATTTAAGGAAAAAACACACACTATTACCTCTGTCTAAAAATATTATATAATACATGCTGCCTGCTCATGCTATGACCCTGGAAATGTTTAATGGTTTGCGCTATGTATGGTAAGGCAGATACTTTTTTCAGTGCTGTTATTTTCAAAGCTTGTCTGTGACAGTTTTCATGTATTATGTCTGAAAAATGTCAAAGTCAGTATTTCAGAAAACAAATGTTACTGACACCAAGTTATTCATCAAACACAACATCAATGTCATAAAGTTTCCTGGAAGATTTATAGTTTTAGGTAATAAGATATCAGGGACAAAGTAAACTTTTCAGATCCTTGTTTAAAATCAAAGGGAAAAACAAAGACATCGACAATAACGTGAGTGAAGTAGCAACATCTTGAATTGTCCCCAATAAAGGAGAATTAACTTTATGTCAATAATGTTACTGTATCCTAGAAAGGATCTCCTTTCAATCAACTAGCCTTTGGCCCTCTGCTTGTGTCTACGAATAGTCTTTCATCTTTCAAACTCTCAACAACTGCAAATGGGGCACATATGTAAGGGGAGATAAAAACAAGAAGGAAAACAATAGTGCAGATGTTATTGAGTGCTATCATATTGCACTCACGAAGGGTTTGTATAGCTAGGTCTTTAAAAGGTACCTTTAATGCTAGATGGTTCAAAAACATTAAAAACAGAACACTAATGACACAGTATCACATGTAAAAAAACAAGCACTAGTAGGAACACTTACAGCCAGTAAATCCCAACTATTTGTAAAATGCTCAATAGCGGTAATTCACAGGGAGAAAAGGTTCTCAAAATAGACATGAAATCAGTTTTTGTGTGTACCATTGAGAACTAAGGAGTGCTTTCTTTTGGTCGCAGCTGTGTATTGGGAGTATTTTCTTTTATTATTATCACTGGTACGGAGAACATTGTTTCACAGTGAGTTCATCTTTTAAACTCCATCCGGACACCCGATAACAACTAACATGCCCACTGTCTTGTGATGATCTTTGGCGCCACCATCTCATTGCTTACATGTGCCTTTTCCTTACCTAAGTGGCAACACAATTCCTCTACACACTGATAATTCTACACACCCTTTCCTAAAACTCTTTCCTCTCTCAACTACATATTCCCAAAGTTTAAAGTATTAATCTAACATACAAAGTAATCCACAATACACTGCTGTCCTAAACATCCTTTACATTCATCACACTGCCTGAGGGGTTTTGCCTCTCATTTTATCTTTTTTTTAAAGGCTCCTAAGCTGCCTCTCATCTCTGCAGCTCACTCTCACATAACCACTAGCTCTCTCAATCCCCTTAACCTTTAACAAGTCTCTCAAACCCCAACTCTTCAAAGATGCATAAAAGTCATTGGGCCAAAACGCACCACACGTTGCCATTATTTCAACTTACAATTAGCCCCTAATGTACCTTCCGGCACCGCCATTTTTCTCTGCCTCTTTATGTTTCTTCCAATCCCTGTAAAGCTTGTGAGCAGGTCTCCCTCTACTTTATGTGTTGGTTTGTCTTTAACACCACTTAAAATTCTGTATCACATACTGGGTAAAATCTTGGCGTTATACAAATGTTAATAATATTTAGTCAAACTGTGAATTGTTAAAAATGTACATACTAACTTTAAACAAACTTAAACCTGGGGATAGCAACAACATTGCTCAAGGCGGACATTTTCTGGACAATGAATGTCTGTGCACATTCACAGACTTTGTACTGAAGAGTAAAGAACGGATTGTAGTATGAACAATATGAGGTGACTGGCAGGTCTCCATGATTGATTTTAGGGGCATAGGGCACATACAAACAGCATCCAATACATAGACATTTCACTGGTTCAAATGATAACTTGTATATGAGCTAGTGAAAAGTATGAATGGGTCTGCACACTTACAAGTATCGGGTTCCACGAGGGAGCGTCATTCACGCCCATAAAGAAAAAAGAAAATATAGGAGACTCAGCACACCGTTTAAGGGAGTTTAATCCACCAAAAAATAACGTTTCAGCCCAGCAGTGAGCTTTTTTCAAGTCTGGTGAGATGTGTGAAAAATCATCAATATATAGTACATGGGTAAAGTGACTAACGAGTTCAAGGGGCGGAGTCCACACGGACAGCTCATATGTGAATCATACAGGTTCATACATCCGCCCCTTGAACTCGTTAGTCACTTTACCCATGTACTATATATTGATGATTTTTCACACATCTCACCAGACTTGAAAAAAGCTCACTGCTGGGCTGAAACGTTGTTATTTTTTGGTGGATTAAACTCTCTTAAACGGTGTGCTGAGTCTCCTATCTTTTCTTTTTGTATATGAGCTAGATAAATACAGAACAGAGTACAGAAGAGGCGTGGTTCTTATGTAGGGATATTATGATACTTATACTGCAAAATAGGTAATAGGTCAAATGTAATGTTCCAAAAGCAAACTTCCCTGCCCATCCTCCTAGCCATAATGAACACACTATAAATAATAAGTTCTAAAATCTATAAAATAATGAAATTCTATTTCCAGTGATCTTTGCTGCAATATCTTTTACATAGCATCTTAAAAATGTTTATATGAAACACTATAGAGTTTGAGATACTCTACAGGCAGTGGAAACAAGTACTCTAGAGTGACTGCATAGACAATTATGGACAAGAGCCCTTCAAGAAAGGTACTTGACATTATGCAACCAGGTGCTCATTATTTCATCCAAGTTTCAAGTTTTCGATGTGTGATTTTAAGATGTTCTCTTCAATGCCAGAATGTTACTTTTTATGTAGAGGACTCTCAAAATCAGATCAGTTAGTAAATAAAATAATGGATGCTCAGAATGTTTAAATTGAATTGCCATGATTGCATGATGACCTGACTGCTAAACATTTTCTAAAAGGCACAATCCTAGATTGATCATCCCAGATGATCCTAATGCACCCCTTTGTTAAGGCTACCCCAAGCATTTTAACTCGGTCAGAAAACACAAAGAACAGTGTGTACAAATAACTTTAATTGTCAATCCCTCATGAGACCCTAATCCCTGCTCTGTCAGATAACCAGCATTGGTTCATGTGAAGACTTGGGAATTTTGGGTCACATATAAATTGGCATGCCTTTAATTGTTATATTAAATAACGTATCATGTTTAACTTAAATGTTCAATGCCAGAATTATACTATAAAGTTACAATTGTTAATCATTGTTATAAACATCTACTACACAAAAAAGGTAAAAAGGTAGGTCTCCAGCTTTTGGTAAACTAGATGTACCATGATCCTTAACCAATACTTGGCTAAGTATATGCAACAAACATAGCATTAGAGCATTGGTTCCCAAACCAATCCCCATGCCCCCCCCCCCCCCCCCCAAAACTCCAGGATTTAGGTGATAAATCAAATTAAACTTGATTTTTTGTTTTGTTTAAACACAATTTGGTAATCTCTAAATCCTGGACTGTTAGGGGGATGTGAGGAATACGTTGGGAACCACTGACTTAGAGGATATATTACATTACATTAACATTTATTTGTATAGCGCCAACAATTTACGTAGCGCTAGGCACAGAGCATAGAAGGGAACAACATGTTAAGTTAGACAAACTAGAACAGACTGGTACATGAGGTAGAGAACCCTGCTCGCAAGCTTACAATCTAGAGGGAATGGGGTACATGAAACACATAAGGGACTGAAGAGGTAAGAGGGAAGGAAGTTGTAGTAACAGTAATGTAGATGGTTGGCAATAGGTGGTATAGGCCAAAGATGAATTGTGTGTGTTCCAGCTAGGGCGGATCGGCTAGAGGTAAAGTGACAGGTATTCTAGTGGGTTGGGATATATGCATCTAATCAAAAGGCATTTTGTACTTATTACATAAAACCTGCAGATGAGGATTAATAAAAACCCAACATAATAATAGGCTGTGCAAATATTGCTTGCGTTCACAGTCTTCTTTTCTGGTGTCTCAAACACAGTTTGTTTTATCATTAATCCAGAAAACAACACCAGTGAACAATTCTATTACAAAACTGTCTGAATCAGACATATTTGTTATTCATTTATTTTCACAGTTATGAAAAACGCAAAATAGTTCTTCTTCCAAAATCACACAATCTGAGGGTAAAACAAGTGTAAAATTCATTTGAACATAAAAACTCACCCAGGTTATACCACATGTCCCTGATTTCAAAGCCAATTTGTCTTCTCATATCCCCATACCTAAAAAAATAATTTCGTATGTCAGTGTTAGAGATAATATTTGATAATCAGTGTCATCTTGAGGACAATTTAAAGATGACTTACAAAATGGGAACAGTCGAAGAAAAACTAAAATAAAATACTTAGATGGAATTAATATGACAATTGGACAGACTTTTATAGGGAACACCTTACATGAGTGCTGCGACCATGCCTTGTCATAGTTGCCACAAGTTCCAGATTTGCCCTGACAATTCTGTTTTTTGAGGTCCTGTCTATTTAAACTCAGGTGGAACTTTAAACCCCTTGCACTTGATAAGCCACACCCAGCCACACCATGTTCCACAACCTGAAGGAGGGATGTTGGCAAAGATGCATGGTGGAGGTTCTGCTTCAATAGCTCATCATGCAAAGCAGCAAATAACATATGTAATCAGGTTCACCTACTGGATAATGCTGGGCCGGGCCTTGTAAGTTTGTAAATCAGTAGTATTACAGTATTACAGTGTTGATTGTGACTGAAGGAGAGGAAAATCATTTCTTCCCTTTTCATACTGGGTTCTGGGATTTCTACCTATTTTGCACTAATATAGTGATATGTACGGTGTGTTGACCTTTTTTTTTTTTTTTAATTAAATTAAAATTTGTTTAAACAATTAATCTGCCAGACATACATTATTATTACAATGTATAATATCAACACAAATAACTGAATTGTTTGCAGGTTGCAGTAACAAAAAGTCCTCCAGGCACAAATACACAGAAGCCAAGTAGCTTGTTATTTAGGTCTCTTCAAAATAAAAATGCCTCATTTTCCTTGTATGACCAGTCTAAAAGAAGCATTACACAAAACAAAATACCATGCTGCACTTTTCATTAACTCTTTATATTATGTGTAAATAAGTTACACAATGCAATGTCACATTGCCAATGTTCAATGCATTGCTAGAATATAGAGGTTACAGGTTAATATTCGCTAACTGTATCTGAGTTTGAAAACAGGCACACTGCCTCCTTTATTGGTCTGAGTTTTAAATTTTGGATATCATATGAGGTGTTTTATCACCTGTTTAGTGAATACATCCTATATGTATATACATGTACATTTATTTAGGAACTGTTCTATCTGCTAGGGAGTCTAGGACACTTCATCGCCGCGGCTTCATCGCTGACAGTTCAGCGCGGCAGTTAGAACGGTGAACTGTCAGCAATGAAGAATAACGCGGCCGTTTCATCGCGGACGCAGCTATGTAAGAGCTGACAGTTCAGCGCTGAACTGTCAGCTCTTACAAATGTACAAGTAAAAAGAAAATAACCCCCCTAATAAATTATTCCCCCCCCAAAGTGCCCCCCAAACCCAATACTAAAATTAACCCCAAAACCCCAATACTAAAATTAATCCCCGAACCCTAATACTAACCCCAGAACCCGAATACTAACCCACTAATACTAACCCCCGAACCCTAATACTAACCCCCTAAACCCTAATACTAACCCCCAAATCCTAATACTAACCCCCTAAACCCTAATACTAACCCCCGAACCCTAATACTAAAATGAACCCCCTAAACCCTAATACTAAAACGAACCCCGAACCCTAAAAACTAATTCTAACCCCCTAAACCCTAATTCTAACCACCCTTAACCCCAATACTAAAATTATAATTATAAAACTCTATCTTCTAACTCTAACACATTAAAACTTACCTTTAGCGATGAAATGTCCCGCAATGAAATCTCCCTCGATTAAATCTCCCGCGATGAGCTGTCGTGTGGTGAAGTGACGGCGGATGCAGCCGCACAGACGCGATGAAGTGTCCCATCCCCTCTGCTAGGATTCTTTCAGATATTTTATTCACTTAGATATTCTGTACTTAGCTAGTAAATTTACTTTTTAAGATCACATTTTGTTTTAAAAAGCAATCAATTTCTGTTGATCCTTAAAAAGATGGTCAACCTGAAAATTGTTTATACTTTTTAGTTCATTCCTAAGGACAGTACATAAAAAATAAAAAAAATATTCTGCACTTACTTGTTTAGTATTTTAGTTCTTTTGGCACTTGAAAAATTCTCCAGTTGTAATGACTCTTGAGTAAGGAAAGCAACAGCTAAGTGAAAGTAGTTATTCCACAACTAGAAGAAGTAATGAAAAAAGGTAATTACAAATCTATTGTGTATTTCCTGTATTTGAACACGATGATGAATGTGCACAGATGCAGAATAAGTTTATGCCATGTGTTATAAAGCAAACTGGCTAGAAACACTACTCCTATGTTTGTCTCAACATCAGTGATTGGTGGCTATTGGCTTTTTATCTAGGATTGCTTGATGAGCAGTGTAGGACTAAACACTATGTAAATTAAAGCAGTATACACTAGGATTCTTCTAACTGAGCATTAAATAATAGACACATGACAAAAAAAGAGCAAAAACAAAATCATCTGTTCTTACCTGTAGCTCAAAGTTGGCTTGATCCAGAAATTTTTTGTTTAGCATGCCTGCATACTGATTTATTGCTCGTAAGAAGACTCTGCAAGATCAAGGGAATGCAGTATAGTTATAATGTTTTGGCACTTTTACTAGAGCCACATTCCAATTAGGTACACTTTAAAAATATAAAAATTTAGAGAGTAACTAAAATTGCCAGTAACTATGGGTAAAATGATCATGCTGGTGTTACTGTCCAAAGTGATGTGTTAGAAAAATAAAAACCAGTTACTGCATGCAGAAAAAGACAGGGGAAACCAGTTATAGCTATGCAAAAAAATGATAAAAATCATCACCTTCATGCCATTAAAATTGCTAACAAAGTACCATGTAAATAGGTAATATTAAGATTTGCAAAACATCTATTTTCAACAAAATTCACACATGGGTGTGTAAGACATGCCAATGCCAATTATGGGACATTTCCTTTGTATTACTGTTAATACTGGTGATTTCCGGAGCACTACACTTAAAAGCCTTCCCGGGTGCTCTCAGAAAACAACTAGAAAAATGTAAAACTATGTCTAAATTTGAAGGTTTTCACAATGTCGATCATCCTTATTCAGATGTTGCACTAAAAAAAAAAATGTAGAAAAAACAATCAATAAAAATCTCCATACCCCAAAAACTGTTATTAGGAATATTTGAATTTATTTACAATTATTACATTTATACACCTCCGAGTGTTCCTTCAATGATGTAGAGTTCTGTGTTCAAGAATGCTACCTGGTTATTGTCGGAGTGTGTCATCAACCAATGTATAGTTCTCCTATTGAAGGAACTTCCTCCCTTGTGATCTCAGTGCTACAAAACCAAAAGTTCTAAGGGCCGATCTGAACACAGGTGTTATGCTATATTAATCAGACTCCAGTATACCTATATGTAGATTTTCCTTTAGTCTATATATGCATTCATTATTTTTCCGTAGGATTAGCAGGGAGGTCATGCTTCTCTAGCATCTCAACTGTGATTATATAACAAGCCATTCACAACACCACAAAGAAAGAGTTGATAACCTGGACAATCCCAATGGCATCAGTCTTACTCCGCAAAACACCCATCATCTAGAAATGTGATATAATTATTATAGCCTTGACAAGAAAAAAAAAAAAAAAACAACAATGAGATAGTATGAATAGCTTTTGTGAGGAATGATTACTGATATATTAAATCATAACATGGAGCGTGAGTTATAATGGAATAGTGAAAATAGTGTCTGCAATGTTATCGTGCAGTGCATCTGGCCACAGAACAGTAGTTGCTTTATTGTACTGAAAAAGCATCACTTTACCTTTAATAGTTAACAGGTCAATTAACTCCATTACATTAATAGAGAAATCATCCTCTAGTCTAAAATCCCTGAAAATAAGTGTCTCCCAAATCCTCAAAACAGATTGTACCTGTTATTAGTTTACAAACTCCTTCATATACTGTACACGTTGTTCCTTTTTTGTATCAATAATGATTTACCCTGTATGTTCTCCTTCCAACTTGTTAAATATATGTATGTATATTTATTTTTAATCTACTGTTAAATGTGTAACTCTGTGTAACTCCATTCTGGACTCGGTCCCCAGGACATACTTGAAAACGAGAGAAATCTCAATGTATTCTTCCTGGTAAAACACTTTCTAAATAAATATCAACTCCCCATCCCCATTTCTGTTCTGTATCCCTAAAAATGTCAATGAAATATTAAAAAAATATAAAAAAAATAAAACAAGATATATCAACCTGAGACATTCCAGCTGTTGGAGACTACAACTCCTATGACATTTAGAAAGTCTTTGGCTGAGCATAATGCGTATTGGTAAATTTAACTATGGTTTCCTACTGCAATTGAAATGAAAGGACGACATAAACATGTGTATCAACTGCACTTTGTAAAAAGGCAATGTCTGAATGTTTCCACTCTAATATATGCAAATTACATGCGTAAATAAAGTGATCAACAAATGCTCAATATGCTAATTATCAAACACCAGAATGGTTTGTCTTTTCTCTGCTATTATAACTTCCCACTGAAAAGATATTATGTTTGCCCTGATAAAAGATGAATGAATTAAACAGCCATTAAATTAAATATATATGCATAAAGAAGGAAGCACATGCCATGAAACATCCGCAGATAAAATATTTTATTTGGTTTCCAATGAGTATTGATCTGTCTCTTAAAAAGCAGCAGTATTCCGGTAAAGTCTAATTGATGCCATTACTCTACAAACTAGTATCCTAGTTTATTGGCATGCCCTATAAGTGACACTGAACTGGTTTGCTTTAATTACCCGTGACAAAGTACGCAATAATAAAGCTCCCGTACAATCTGTCATTGTTAAGAACTTGCCTTTAACAAAGGGAGAGGAGATTTCACTTATGGAAATAGATAATACATTTAATTGCTTTTATTGGATATATCAAGACTTACAATACAGTCGGAAGCCACCAAATGCCTTCATAGGATAATATACACTCTAATCTTTACATAATAGTAACTGCTAAATACCAGTTAGGAAAAACTAACTATGCACCAGATCTCAAGGTCATGGTAACTGGCATATAGACAGGTTTCTATGTTTAGCTATCAGTTTCAATTACTTTAATCCGTGATATTATATAAAGAAAAAACAATAGAACATTTATAAAGTTAATATGTCATCAAAGCATTGGCTATTCATTTTTATGTTTTCAAATGTCTTTAATTCCCAGGTAAGAGGTTTATCATCTAAATGGGACAGTAGTATTACCCACTGGACACCCTGAAAGCTCTGGAATGTGCAGAAACGAATGCAGCGTAAAAAGAAAATACATTTAAAAAAATGTGTCTGTATATATATATATATATATAATTAAAATAAAAGCAAACAATCCTGGAATAAAAATGGATAGCAGAAGCACACACACATGTAAAAGTTTGTAAAGTTGCCTGTTTAACTGAACAACATTGCAAGTGGTTTTAATTGATCTTTTGCAATGACTAAGATGTAATAAGTGGTCTGTAGACTCACTATTTCTGCCATTTTGTTTTCCCATGTGAACAACTCAACCAACTTAAGCAAGCCTGTATATCCCTTATCCAAAATCAATGGGAACAGAAATATTAATTAATTTGCCAATGTAATTGAGCATGAATGGAAAAGCTATGTCACAGCTTAAAGGGGGCGCATGTATTCTGACAGGTGTGTGGAATTTGCATCTTGTGGCAAAATCCTAAAAAATGTTTAAAAAACGTATCATTTCGGATAACGGATTTCTGGATCAGTGATTCTTAACCTGGTAAAAATCTATATAAAAGGACTTATCTCAGCATTAACAGCTTGTGTACAATTCAGCACATAAAACAGAGAAACATGAAGAAAAGGAGACACATATCCTCTCCCAGTACACTTCACATGGGTTTGAGCCCAAAAAAACCTGCGCTCTAAGGATGTTAGCAATATAGTTATATGCCAGTAATATGTAGCTCCCAGCATAAAGATCGCAAGACAACAGGAAATAGAGAAGAGAAGGTGATACTCAATCTACACATTTCATCTACAGTCTCCGCCCAAGCTCCAAACATGTGTGAGGAAGCGACGTGGGGGAGGGATCACATCATTAATGTCTTTCAAGCACTTACAAACTGCATTATACATATGATTATACAAGTAACAGCATTTCTCAAAGTACAGTGGTCTAATCTATACTTAGGACCAACCAAATATCACCTTTAACAGGGTACATTTATATAAAAGGTGCACTGCAGTACACCAATGATGTCCTGCCGGAGCCATCTTTATCAATATCCATATTTACCAGAAATCCCCTGGCTATTTCTTCTGAATAAATGTTGCATCTGGGGAACCAGTCAACTGCACATGAAATGTACTTACTGGAAGCTTACCTTAGCACCACTTGAATGTCATATCTGAAAGCACTAGTTTTATGAGGCACATGATTTTCACTTTGAATACTCTCCTGTACACTATGGGGGTCATGCAGAAACAAATAATGGCTTACTTTTTGGTTGCCAGCTGAAAAGTATCCAATTAGTGTCGGCGGAGGTCCCTTTCCCACACTGTAAAGTGGTGGGATTTATAAAAAGGTGCAATTGCCGTTATACATAACAAACGTCGATTGTGCCTTTTTATACCTCTCCCGACACTTTGCACCGCGGGAGTTTTTATACATGACCTCCATTATGTTTTGTATATATATAATTGTTAATCTATACTTTTTTTTTTTATTATTAATTACTGGGAAGGCCAGTCTTTTGTAAATCGAGTATAGCCAATCAGACAGCTTTATGGGAATGACCCACATAGGTGTCTGTAATGTCACCATCACGCATGCCCAGACATTTCTTCATTACTTTCAATGGCTGAATTTTCTATGTCTGTGTACTGTGATGTGTAACTAGAAATGCAATAATAAAAGCATACTTAATGCGGCATGCTCTATCAAACCAAGCATGGAGTGAACCCTGAAATTAGTCCTACGTGGAAATTTTTTTTTAAAAAAAGGTCTACTTTAATAGTTTTAAAGGCAGGTTTGAGAAACATGTTATGGCGAGCGCACTTCCATTCCTCAGCTAATTTAGCGGAGCAGATGGTAATATTGATTTAAGCGTTCTAAATTAATTATTTTGCTGTTTAATAGACTCATTCTTTTATATGAATACAATGTTTCCTTAAACCAACCCACGTATTCATGATTAATTCCTACATAAAATAGAAAACAGCTGTTTTCTAGTTTTTCTAAACAATATTTACTTTCTGTTTGAAAAGCATCAGTCTGTTAACTAACAAAAGCAGAACTACATATTAGTCTGAAAATTATACCCTACTGAACCAATATCAGACAGCTTAATTGATGCCAAACATCCTTTGGTATTAATCCTTTGTTAGGAGATAAAACTATGCAACGTTAAATTGATTCATTTTAGAGGCGCTAAATAACTTACATTTTGTACATACGTTAAGCAAGTCTTTTTATAAACACAAAAGTAATCACTGGCAAAATCAACAGCACAAACTATAGACAGATTAGATTTCATTACTATTTATATAAACACCAAAGTGTTATGTAACACTTAAAAGGTACATTTTTTTAATTGGATTTTTTCCCAATTACTGCAGCACGGCCACTAAATGCTCAAAACGGTGGCTGAACATGCCTCTATCTGCCTCCAAAACCCCCCCTCCAAAGTTTGTCGTTAACTTGCATATTAGTTGTCGGTACATTTTTAAGAAATAGCCTCTGTTTTCTACTCCTCATAAAAGTTTATTTTAGGACCCATGAAGATGAATAGATTTACCAATGGCAGGATCAGTAATGGCCTGTTTAAATGTCCTCTACCCCTCTATATAGTTAGAACAGTTTTTCCACTAGTTATTAAACTTAACTAATTGCACAGGTCAAATTTTGGAACACACAAATAATGACAACAAAAAAAGAATGTTCAACTGTATAAATGAGTTCATTATAATTAGATAGATAATTATACACGCGTGTGTCCAGAAACTGTAGTAAAATGACGTGAACAACTAGCTCGGGAAACATAATACACCTCTCCATATCTTGGGTCCATGATGAGCCGCGTTTGACTTAGTTTCTGACCACTAATTAAGAAGGCAATGGTTACTGGAGTTACTGGAGCCTATTATTACTTTGTGATTAGAGAGTCTGGAGCAAAATCTTGTTTTCCTTAGATAACAAATTCAGACAAAATTGCAGTGCAATTTAAATCCTTAAAAGATAATAAAATCTTCAGTCATGCAATTCAGAAAATACTGTGTGGAATGGAGGCTTAGCTAATTTCAGAAGGTTTAAGAATGCCATGATTGATAAGGCATTTTAAATGAGGTTACAAAAGGCATTACTATAATGTCACACCAATTAGGTTAGATGGAAAGATAATGAAGGCTTTTATTTCAGCTGATCAATCCAATAAAGATTGCAACAATGACTTTCTGTGGCTTTCATAACAGATTGTTCGATGCCAAAATAAGGACCATACAGCAACTACCATATTGAATTGAAAATTGCGTGTTTGTACTTCAAAAAGGAAAGATAAATAAATGAAAAAACGAAATGTGTAACTTTTTCCCAACAGTTCAGGATTCATTGTGACAAGTTTTACAAAAGTCGATGTTTCATTTCTACAGCATAATGTGTTTGAAATGATTTCAAGTTGAAGACTAAAATTTAAATGTATCTATATAGACAAAACAATAAACTAAAAATGGCTGCCATGAGCTTTCTATTGCAAAGTCAAAAGAAAAAGTGGCCACAAAATTGCTGAAACAAAAAATACTATTGAACATTATGAGTAAAGTAAATGTCACCTAACTTTCATTTACTTGAAATGTATAAACATTTATAGACTGTGTTAGCAAAAATTGTTGCATACAAAGGTGTTTATGCCATCACCAATGATTTCAATGTGAAAGGTAATTTGCATATCAAGCTACAAGGTCAAGTCATAGACAGGGGACACAACAGACACATTTAAACCATTTCTACTATTCATTTATTCATCGGATTGCAATTCCAATCAACAAACTACAAATAAAAACATAAAAAGAATAAAAATTAAGCATAAAGTCTAAACAGAGGTGCCACCTTTTCTTCAAAAAATCCAGATAATCTTTAAGGAGCAGCGTTATAAAAAGGCCATTTCCTTCATATAGTAACAAACGAGGAATTTAAACCAAAAGGCACATAGGAAGCCAGCCTGTCCCAACCTAACAATTGAGAGCAATTGTATTACAAAGACCAATGCAGACACATAATATATAAATACATGAGAACCGCCATTCTAATCTAGGCTATTGTAACCAGATCGGTCTATACGGTAGGGATAACTGTACAAGATGACCCATGATGGACAATCTGGCCCAAAGTTCTAAACAATATGTCTGCCTCCTGATAGAGCAAAGTGTGTTCAATAGAGTATTCAATAAAGCTTTTCTATTTAAAAAGTCTACACTTGATGCAGTCTTTCAATGAAACATAAGTTCATATTTTGCCTACAGTTGTCCTTTAAGCCAGATTTTCTTTCTAATCTATAACACCTTCCTTGAGGCATCTGTTGTTCAATAAATATATTTGTCCGATGGTAAACATTTGTTGCAATTAACAAAACCGTGCATTGTAAACAGATGTGCTTCACACAATTTCCAGTGCTTACACATTCATATTCATATTTTATTTACATATTGTACCCTTTTCATATTCAGGAGATGCACTAGAAATAGACATCAGAACTACCATAACCTCGAGACATTTAGGAACTGTATGTCATAAGCACATTCATCAACCTACTGACACAAGGAAAAAACGGTCTAAATAAAACATCTTGCAGTGTGGCTGTACGACCTGTGTTTTTATTCTGCTTCTAAAAATGGGAACTATGCATGGAGTGTATGAGCAGCTCCTAATGTGAGAGGGCTACATAAAAATAATGTGAAACTAGAGCGGATTCTGCACATAAAAACTGGGTTATATCGCTACAAATATAGGTCTCTCTGCTCACTTTTACCATTACATAATTCTCTCAGTATAAAACACACAGCTTAAAAGGACTATTAAACTTTGTTGTTTTTTTTACATCCCTTGTTTCCTTAATGGAAGCACGGGTTAGAATACATGTCCTGCTGCCCCGGGGTAAACCTGACATGCATCTTAATAGCTACACGCAGGTTTACGCTTGTCTGTGTCTCACAGCTGAGACATGGCCTGTCTGGAGCTTGGTGCATGTGGACAGTGTCAGCGCGCACACAACCAGAGAGGGGGCTTGCCCTGTTAGTCTGAGCAGGGTCTGCAGTGTGCGGGGATCTCGGTCTACTAGTCTGCAGCCAAAGATCCCCTCTGCTGATCCCATTAAAAAATGAGGATCAATCTCTGCGCTAGCAGATAGAGACACTCGCCAACCAAACTGGGTTCCATGGAAGCATGGCAGATGGTAGATTAGAAGCACAAGTGAAAACTAAAGTTTAGTTCTTTAAAACAAAAGCATATGTCAGGCGTAGCCAACCTTCGGTGCTCCAGATGTTGTGGACTACAGTTCCCTTGATGCTTTACTAGCTATTACTGGCTATAATAGCATTATGGGTGATGTAGTCCACAACATCTGGAAAGCTTAAGGTCACGTGCCTCCCTGGTATCTGATGGTGTGTTTTTGACATTGGTGGAAAGAGTACATGGACTGTTTGCTCCATTTTGGTGCCTCCCCTACACTGGAGAAGATGCCATCAGATGTCACAGAGACTTGTGAGTTATGCTGCTGCTTTGAGTACAGGTATACATTTGCATTAAACAAACATTTGAGGTTTAGTACTATTTTTTTTTATTACTTTATATATTGCTTGTCTAAAGTTGCCTTTTGAGGATGTCACTTACTTGAGGTCGGCATTATCTTATCTGCCGACACATTCTATGTTTCTATCTCTAGCATAGAAACAGAATGTGTCGGCAGATAAGAACCATTCGGTCCATCCAGTCTGCCCAATTTTCTAAATACTTTTTTTCTTCCCCAGTTACCTATCTTATATCTAGGATAGCCTTGTGCCTATCCCACGCATGCTTAAACGTCTTCACTGTGTTTACCTCTACCACTTCACTATCCTCTCAGTAAAGTAATGCTTCCTGATTTTACTTTGAAAACTTTGCCCCTCTAATTTAACACTATCCTCTAGTTGTGGTAGCGTTTCTCCTTTTAAAAATACTCTCCTCCTTTACTGTGTTGATTCCCTTTATGTATTTAAATGTTTCTATCATATCCCCCCTGTTACGTCTTTCCTCCAAGCTATACATGTTAGGATGCTTTAACCTTTCCTGGTAAGTTTTATCCTTCAACCCATGAACCAGTTTAGTAGCCCTTCTCTGAACTCTCTCCAAAGTATCAGTATCCTTCTGGAGATACTGTCTCCAGTACTGCGTACAATACTCAGTACCAGTGCTCTGTACAATGGCATGAGCACTTCCCACTTTCGAACAGCAGATAAGAGGAAGATCAGAATACAGCAGAGAATAATGGGATTTGTATATTAAAGGGGAATGTACACTGTCATTGTGGCTAATAGTGGCACTATGGCAAATGATCGATGTGGGTCAGTGGTGTGTAAAAATGAGCCTCTCTCTGCAGTAGTGAGCAGTTGTTGACCAGCCATCCTGCTTCACAGGGAAGTAAGGCAGCTGCCAGTGAGAACATAAGCACTGGCTATCCTCATACTAGGACCATGATAATCACGTTTCTATATAAGAAGCACAATTGAAAATATACACTGGGTTAGCTCTGCACTTTTTAGTGCAACAACAAACAAAAAAAACCCATTGATAATTTAAACATTTACAAACAACGAGGATTATTATGCATTGTATGGAGGATGGGTAATCCCATGTATGGTACAATTTTAAATGAACTAAAGGAATCAACATCTGGATCTATTTACTAAAACTGAACTGACAATTGAACTTCAAAAGTCAAGAATTCACTAACTTGTCCATCTTTCCATCTTGACTGTTAATACCTGATTTTTGCAATTGCTTTGTTGGTTCAGTATTGGTAAATAGCCCTCTTAGTGCTATTTGCTGTTTCGTTTCTACCAACAGAATCTTAGAATGTGTACAGTAATTTACTAAAATGTTTTGATTTTATCCATAGCATAACATAAACCAGAAACTTTGTAGCAGCAAAAAAAAAAAAAAAGTTTTATTTTGGTCAATCTAATTCTGACCTAAAATGTGTTTATTTGCAATGTGCATCCTCAATGCATGGCCTATCATTACACACTGCACTTGTTAAACAGACAATATATACATTTTTTAAAAGCAAACTAATTACCATCTGGAAGGTTTTTTTCTTTGCGTAGGCAACGTTAAAAGGGACGTAAAGGAAATAATACATTATTCAAAAGAGCAGTAGAACTGGGCACATTAGAGATTTTATTTATTGCTGTAAGAATATAAAAAATATCTAAAAAAGAACATTTTACATAATAAAAAAGTAATTATTTTCCATGGACACTAAACAAATAAATAGATTATGATACTTAAATTTCAAAGCTTACATGCAAGCTTTATGTTGTCTCTTACTGCATCTGTACATAGTATATTCTATTTATTTATTGGACTGACTATTTAGAACAAAGGATTAAACAGCATGTTAGAAAAAAAAAAAACTAATAAAAACAAAAACCCATGTAGCTAAAAATAAAAAATAAATCTTCCAATGATGTTTAATCCAATTGTGTTTACTACAGATTATTCATTTAATCATCCTTGGGATGTAGGGAAAACGTTAATGAGACAAAGTTCCAAATTTACTACAATTTAAAACTACATTTAGACATGTTGGGTGGTACAATTGGTTGTTGCTGACAGTTGTAACCTTTGTTTACTTGCTACATTTGCAACACACAGAGTCCAGAATGTCTATGGTAGGATGACTCAGTTCTCCATATAATGCATGTGACTGACTTCAGGTTTATACTGTACAGGTTTTATTTAATATATACCTGTAATTAAAGAGTCTATTGTCTTCTTCTCGAAGATAAATCATTAATACCTGTACATGGTGATGTTTATTGGTATACGGGTCAGTTCTACCAATTACCGATAATATATTTCAAACCTATTTCCATTGCAATACAATAAAGCAGTAGAAAGAGGGAAGTGCTGATGCCATGGTACAGAGCACTGCAGTATTGTACGCAGTACTGGAGACCGTATCTCCCGAAGGATATAGATACAGGGTCAGTATCCATTATCCAGAAATCGTTCTCCAAAATGATCAGTTAACCTTTTTTTTTCCAGATTTTGCCACAAGATGGAATTCCACCCCCATCTTTCAAAATGTGCCCAGGCTCTTTAAGCTGCGACATAGCCTTTCCATGCATGCTCAGATTCCCCCACGCCCACACACACAGTACTACAATGGGACGTGTGCAGGCCTGAGCGCCAGCAACAGGTTCCAAATGATGCCTCATATCACAGAAAATGTTTTTGCCCTGTACAATATTTGCATTGATACAACAGTATTTCATGAGTGCTGAGAGTCTTTAATATATCTTATTGGTGAAAATCAGTTATCTAAATTACTTCTGGTCCCATGCATACTCAACTGGTACTTTGGAGAGAGTTCAGAGAAGGGCTACTAAACTGGTTCAAGGATTGCAGATAAAACTTGCAGGAAAGATTAAAAGGATCTTAACATGTATAGCTTGGAGGAAAGACAAGACAGAGGGGATATGATAGAAACATTTAAATACATGTAGGGAATCAACATAGTAAAGGAGGAGAGTATATTTAAAAGAAGAAAAACTACCACAAGAGGGTCTTAAACTAGAGGGTTAGGCTTAAAAGTAATATTCAGGAAGAATAGCCTTCCAGCAGAATTACAGTAGAAGAGGCTAATACAGTGAAGAAGTTAAAGCATTTCAAGCTTTGCTTATATTAATATAGATGCAATTAATCAGCACCTGACCCACAGATGTTGGAAGTTGGATATTATGCATGGGTCGGTCTATTGCTTTGGGAAAAACAGTTTTGTATTAATTAAAGAGACATTTATGCTATTCTTATATGCAAGTAGGAAATACACCACTTTACTATTCAGCTATTCAAGGTCAAACAAATGTAGGTTTTATGAGCAATTAAACTCCTGGTGTTTCATATCATGAAAAGTATATATATATATATATATATATTAATAACAATTCCCTTAAATGGTTAAATACATGTATATAAGAAACATTCTTTGATATGCGAACACAAACCTTCCATAATGGAGTTATACTAGTACTTTACAAATATGAGACTACTTAAGCAAGATACATGCATTTGATTTTGCAGAAGAACTAATTGGTCCCATCAGAAAAACTGATTTTTAGGAAAGTGGTTATTTTATGCCTATAGGAGAGCCTGCTAATTGATCTCTAGTATGGAGATCTGTATGTGGAATATGCTTTGTTTATTGAATGCCAGTCCCAAAAGAATAGAAAGTCTTAATTAAACCTCCGAGGATTTCATTAGTTAGATTCAGATTTAACAAGGTGGGAAGAACCGGAAGGTTTTTATTCATACAAAGGATTTATTAGGTTAATTTGGTTTTCAGAAACCTAGATTAGTCATTATTACATTATGTAAAGAGCTGAAGTGAATAAACAGTCTATTTTAAGGGGATACTTGAAGAATCCTGAAAAAAATAAAGTGTATGGTTTATAGACTTAGTAGTAAAGTATGTTAAACAGATAATTGTTGTGTTGTTAAGCCAACTTACTTTTTTTTTTTTAATCTGGCTATTTTGATTTAAAAATAAAATGTTTGCTTTACCATACTTTACTGATAATAATAATAACAACTAGTATTTATATGGCACCAAAACACTTTTTTGTGCACACTCCCTGAATTAACCAAATCAGCAGCTGAATAATAGATGTTATTATCACCCAATTGATGGTACTCATTTATTGCCCTCGAAAGGATGAAGGTCTGAGTTGACCCTGCCAGGATATGACCTTGAATTTGAACAAGCTATGCAGTTAGGACACTTACCAACTGAGCTATCTCACCGGCCTAATTAAGGTATTAAAAAACTTGGATCAGATGGCGAGCTCTATTGGTCATCAAAGGGAAGCACACAAAGCGTCCTCCGTCATTTTGACTGGGACTTCTCTGCTGCAAGTTTTTTTTTTTTTTTGCTATGGGTAAGAGATTTAAGGATCTATGTATTTGTATGAATTATATATGGAGTGCTGTAGAACAGTGCTTCTCAAACCTGTCCTCAAGTAACCCCCAACAGTCCAGCATTTAGGGATCACCGATTTGAGTTTAAATACGCTCTAACAGCTAGGGAACCACACCAGACGTTCCACATATTCTTATTTAAACACAACTGGGTAATCCCTAAATTCTTGACAAAAGGTTTGAGAATCAGCCATTAATCAAAAGGGTTTGTTTTTTTTAGAAGGTCCTGTGTCACTGCAGTTGTAATGTCATTTCTTCTCACTCTTTTTGCGGACACCCAGTTTCAAAAGAAAATTCTTCAGATCTTCGAGGCCGTCATGGACTATCTGCACTGTCTGCCAAGTCGCATCCTAAAAAATACATTATTAGGAAAAAAAATAAAAGCTCTTGAAATTTTAATATGCACTTAAAACCAAGGGATCTGGATATCCGTGTCTATAAGGTCAACTCAAGTACCATAAGTCATATTTGTTTCTATTGGCAAGCCATTTTAGTCAAACTTCAGTGTGGTCAGTAAAGATTTGTCAATCCTCTTGAAATTGGGTTTAATAGAATCAAAAAAATAAGTGAAAGTATTGGCAGGTATATTTAGCCGCAAAGTTAAGTAAACCTAAGATACACCAGCCCAAAAAAAAACCATTTCCATAAAATCAGTTTTGAACCTGAATAAAATGTACAAGTGTGCAAGAGACAGATTTATTTTTGTATATATTTTCACGTTAGGATGGTTATTGAAAAATGTAATTAGATTTCCCCCTAAATGTATTCAAATAAGCAACTTTTGTGTAGCAGGCAACTAAAGAATACACAAAATTAAAAACAATCAGAGAATATTGAAGCACAAATGACCATTAAATCAGACCATAGATATAGAAGCAAATGTGTTTTTAATGCAGCTAGAGATACATTAAATTAACACACTGTACAATTACATGGGAGTCACTGTAAGCCAAGTAAAGCGAAATCAAATCATTAGAACAGCTTACTAGACCAACAATTGGTTAAGCAATTAACTTGTGAAGTCAAGCAAAGCTGATCAGAAAACACACCACTATTCTTTAATTAACGGTTTATTTAAGTGTTTCCAGGGTAATTATGTTTTATTTGTTAAATATTCCACAAACACTACAGCAACAATGCACCATGCATTCTAAAAATGCTTTAAAAGAGCTCAGATATATTTCCTTTGTACAAAAAGCAATACTTATTTCAAATTGAAACCATGAAAGACCATGGAATTGTAAAAATCATTGTTGCTATAAAATAATTACTTGAATAGTCTTGAAAAAAAAAAAACCCACATGCCTGAATAATCCTCAGTTTGTAGGACTGGTTAAGACACTTCTCACTGACACATGACAGTTACCTCTAAAATAAATGGCACATGGGTGTAAAGGAGTAGAACATGGGCAATCAACCTTAGATGTCACCAAAGAAGAAAGCTATGGGGCAATATTAGCAATGATTAGAGCACATGTGCAATGAGTTTTACGACACCAAAGAATACAGAGAGTTGTAGGTATACTTTCTGATGTACTTTCTCTACAAGCAGGAGAGCATGGACATAAGGTACTAATCCGTAAAATTATTTTTAATGACCCAGAAAGTCATTTCATTAAAACGGCCATTTAATAATTTCATATGTAATATTTGATCAAATAATACACTCTTTACTGAATACGCAAAACAAATAATCGTTAACAGGAAAATGTACACATATTATTGGATCTAAGTCTAATTAGAAAGAATGCCCAGCTATAAAATCTTGGAAAAAAGGTGATTACTATAGTTAAATAATTAAGGTTAAAATACATGTACATTATCTTAATTTACTAGAAACATATTACAAATTGGTCAACAGATGGTATTTAGTCCCATGCAAGCTTGCGAAGATGTACCCAGACACTTCAGCAATTTAGAGATTGGGAGTTGAATACATTCGTGGTGGTATTTAGCAAAGTTAAACCGGTTTGGGATAAGGTTTTGAATGGAGCATTGGACAGGACAAGAGAAATTCTCTAAAGAAGCCCTGCTTGTTGGTAATAGGCCGAAGTTGCAATAAGATAATAAACAAATTATTATACATATTTTATAATAAGTCGTAATATGTCTTGGGACATTATAAGACCATAGACGATCAATTGAACCAAGTAGAATAAAGCAGAGTACAAAAGTAGTCACAAAAACCCCTTTGAAGCTTAGGATAAATGGATTGATGTAGTTAACAAGATTTAGAAACCCTGTGATTTTAATTTAATAAGACTGGTCCCTCCTTGAATCCGTGGAACAAACTTTCACTCTTTTTTTTTTGCCAATTTACTTGTTTCCTCTCATTGGTGTTATGCAGTAATCTAAGCTAGCATTGTGAGTGTAATTTATTCTAAATTTTATCTTGCTATTTGTTATGTAATAATTAAAGAGTAAAAACCCAAACTGCCATTTAAATGGTCATGCAACCAGCTCTTTCCATCATTAGTGTGTCTTTGTGCGTCAAACACACTGCCCAAGCACACAGCCCATAGCGATGGAGTAGATGAGCACCACCCCCGTACCTTGGAGGTGGGTTCGGAGTCACACACGCTCAACACTGGTCAGCAATGAGTATCATGCGGTATACATTACCCACTCAAAAAAAAAAAAAAAAATTAAGTAAAATTTGCTTTTGCTGCTACTTTTCTCAACCACTGGATGTATCTAGATCATTTTGAGCATTGTGAGTATTCACTTTTATACAAATGAAAAAAATATTGAACATCTCGTTTTCCCTCTAGATGGCAAAGGCTTTGATAAAATGTTTTTCTCTTATACAAGGAGTATGACCCTTATTTTAGAGAAGTTCCTTCTACTTCTAAATAACTATAATTCACTTCTTCCCCCTCTCCTTCTCTGATTAGACACCATAAGTATAGTTTGCTGATCATCAGGTGAACATTTCGAGTTCATTAAAAGTACCTATTGAATCCTCAATGAGGCGTCTGGATCCAGCATGGTACAAAAAGTACTTGGCTTCAATTCAGTAAATGAAGCACTTCACAGGATGAAATATTAGTGAGGTCAGCACACAGCACTTGTAACATTATACATTGCAAATGTGTGTCTGTTAAAAAACAGGGATAGTGAAGAAAGAAAGTGTTCGATTTTGATAAATTTGACTTGAACTCTGGAATATCTCCCTACAATACACACATTATGAATGGTTTGCTATATAAAGCGTGTAAAGTAACAGAAAAAAATCTAGAAAGTTTGCAACATTCTATGGTTTCACAAAACTACCAACAACATATAGAATCTGGAAACATTTTTGAAAGCAAGGAATTTGCCAGATGCACAATCTAGATATAAGCAAGTCACAGGTTATGATTATCCTTTTTTTTTTTTAAAGTTCACCTAGAAGAACAAAGCTTGCCTCACACCTCTGGAGACTATAGGGACTACGCAATACAGAGAGAATTGCATAGAATGGAGACGGGAATTTCAAACATAAGGGAAAGTAGGAGAGATGGAAAAATTCTCCCTCTCAGCTGTATTGGATATTTTTTCCAACCTGGCTACACTGGCCTAAAGTTTGACATTCCCATCTCAATTCCCTGAAATTCTCTCTATTGAGTAGACCCGTATGTGATCTAAGGGCAAATACACATGTCAGTGTGTGAAAAGAGCACTTTATCCATGCATCTAGGGCTAGTAACCTCAGCTGTTACTTAATAAAATCAGCCTAGCTAAGTTAGCCTGATTTTTGAATTGTGTAGATCACAGAAGCAGATCGAGCGAGTGGTAAGAAACACTTTGTACTGTTTAAACATTTGTTTTGTTGAAGATATCTATATGTTTTCCAGCCCTTGGGTGCTTAGCCTGGGCAGCTCGCAAAATCAAGGGTGTGAAAAAATGGAAAATGGTCAAAGTAAAGGGCAACATATTACCGGTATAGCATAGCATACAGGTTGTGTCATTCAGGTTTTGTTTTATTTTAAGATACTGTAAGTGTTATTTTGATCTGCTATGTCATGTTCTTGTGCGATACTCTTTACAGTTTGTAAGCTCTATTTTCATTGTATACTGTCATATGGAAGTCTTTAATAAAAAAAAGTTTAAAAAACAAACTAGTGTTTTGTGACTGGGAACCAGCTTAGCCTGCCAGTACTGTTAGATAAGTCTCATATGAAGGAGTAGTTTTTTTGTTTGTGTGTTTGCTTTATGTCCCAAGGCAAAATAGAACAAAAAAGAAATAGAATGTTAGTTTTGCAAATAAACACCTCAAAAAGCATTGAAGGGACTGTCTGTGCAGTAACCCTATCACACCGCTAAAAGAAATGAGATGAGACACAAAGTCCAGATCTACCTTCGGGGTAAAAGCAGGTTCTGGAACTAAACCGTACTAAGTACTACATATGGAATTTGAAAGCAGATTAATTCCATCTCTGTGCAAAGCTGCCCTGCGCAAACAGGTTGAAAGAAAGACTTTAAAAATAACATAACATAATATACGAACAAGCGCTACACCTTACGCGTTTTGCACAGAAAGTGCTTAATCATAGGTCATGACATATGATTAAGCGCAATCTGTGTAAAATGTGTAAGGTGTAGTGCTTTTTTCCCCCTCTAGTGCTTAGTTTTTAAATTTTTATTAAAATGTATCCTTTTTGCATTGTTGGCTGGTGTGGCAAGCATTTGTTCTACATTACGTGGAGCCCATCTTTCAAAGTTTCAAGTGTTTGTTGTGGGCGGAGAGGGCCCTTACCAGACTCGGGTACTCTAGACTCTAGTACTGGATAGAAGCCTCAGACCGCGTGCTCTAGGAGGCGGTGAGTTAGCTGCGTAGCACCATCATTTTTTATTTCTATGGAGCTCAATATATCAGTTTCTTTCCGTTTCATTAAAGCAAAAGGTCCAAAATGTAGTCATCAAAATGTCCCAATTTGCAAACTAGTTGGCAAACTGCGCAATAAGCGATTAACCCACCTGTGTTAAAGAATGGGCTTTTTTTTTGAAGGCTGTGTTGCTAGGGGCTTCTGAGTTTGGAAGTTGTTACAGTATTGTAAGAAAATTGATTTTTCTCTTTCCTCCAAGGCAATTGATTTTTTTTTTTCTTGGATCGCATGTCATGATGTTGATGTTACTTGGTATTAAAGAAGGTGTATCCAGCGTTTCCTTTGAGAATGTCAGAAAATAAGATATTTAGGTAAAGCAAACCAACTCTATTAAAGAGTTTATATTTATCCTTCTTGTTTAAAAGCATTATATATTGAATTCTTCTGCTGAATTCTTAGGGTAATTACTCAAAAGGACTTATTTTGTCTTATCATTTTTATTAACATGTATTTTATAATATAAATACAGCAAACAGAAAGGAGTCACTTTATACTCTGCAGTGTTTTAAACCAAAAGTTATTTAATAATGATTGAAAATGACAGTGTGGAAAGGGCAAAAAACATGACACGTTTCACATTTTTTAGGGGGAAAAATTCTAAAATTGTATTAAAAACTTGCTATAGAAACTTGCTCTGATATAACAACTTGTCACTATCACTTTTTATATTTTATGTTTTTATACTCTGTGTCTCATTCTTTTTACTTTACTTTTACGGTTCAATGCTGAGGTGTATTGCTGTTATTATGTTTCAGTGCTGTTTGTTAACACTGCCATGATCTGCAAACCAAAATATAAAAAAGAACATTATACAAATGAAGCACTTGTAACTAGGGAGAGAAAGTGGACCGAATGCTTTTATGTGGATGATTGTGGAATCATCTCCACAACATGGCAGTCTGGAAGTCAGTATATGACATCCCAAAAAAAAAAACGCTCCACAATAGTGCTCCAAAGGAGCACCATTCCTTTCGTGTGTTTAAATGATAAAATGGAGAGTTTAGTCCCTCTCTTTAATTGGGTTGTAAAACACAGAACAACACACATAAGAAAAAGCATTTGTTTTCCAGCCTATACACTGGCTTGTAGTTTTGCCAACAAAACAAACTTTATGTACATTTCCCCAGTAAATACTATTTAGGTGATGGACTCTCTACAAGAGAAGAGGTCAAATGGGAACAGTATTCAATCTCTTCCAGCTCTGAAGGCAATGCTGTAGCATCTTCTACTCTCCTGTATCGGTTTGGAAACATGAATGAAAGAGTTTAGGTTTGGTTTACGATTAATTCCATATGCATATTGCTTCTGCTAGAGGTACTAAATATTCTACAATTAATTACTAATGAACTGATCTGGATTCACTTGTAATGTGAAGAGTATACAGCATGGTGGGTCGGGTATCTTTCCTGCACGGCTCTACGGACTGGTGGAATTAAAGAGACAGTGCTGAGAATACACTGGTGGAATTGAAGAGACAGTGCTGAGAATACATGGTCCTATGTTATTAAAAATGTGTCCTTTTCCAATTTAATGATTTTACACGTGATGCTATTAACTACTAAGAGATGATGAATTATTGCTGCCACACAAATGTCTGTTTAACATTATTGGAGCTTTTCACTAAAAGGTGAGTGCAGGTGATGAACATGTGTTATCTTGCCAATTTAACCAGGCACTGTGCAGAGAAAGAACAGAGTTGGTCAATGCCAAATGTGTAATTTGCATATCGAGCCACAAGGTGATGTCATCAGAAGACACCGAATAGACCCTTTTCGAAACATTTTTCATTTAATCTAGGCATTTGCAATTCTGCTAAACACACTTTTAAATGTCTAAATTAACAATATACCGTATTTGCTCGAATATAAGACGAGGTTTTTTCAGAGCAAATGCTCTGAAAAGACCCCTCGTCTTATATTCGATGTCGTCTTATAATCTGACCTCAAATCGAGATCAGACTATAAGACAGGGATCCATGTCCCCCGGTGAGAAATTTACATGTGAATATATACAAGTTAAACTTTTTTCCTATAGGGCATAGTTGCCAACTGTCCCGTTTTTTGCCGGGACAATCCTGTCAATTGGGAGCATGTCCCGATGAATTCACCATGCCGGGACTGTCACGGCAAATGAGCAGGTGTGGCACCTGAAGAAAGAAAAAAGTTCTCCCGGACCTTAAAATGTAAAAAAAAAAAAAAAAAAAAAAAAAAAACGCTTCCTCGCGCGACCTCTGCAGCAGCAATAAAACCTCAGAGATGTGGGAGAGGAGGAGGGAGGACTCGCACCAGTAAGCACAGACAGATAGTAAGGAATCCCCCTCCCTGTGCTGGACCCTTTCACTGCTGTGCAGCAGCAGTGTAGTGAAAAAAAAGTTGTGTAAGCAACACTAAATTGACATACGTTGGTGACGCTGTTAGAGAGAGCGGGTGGAAACATGGACTGCCTTTTCCCCTTGTATTTCCTTAGGTACATAAGTTTTATATATAAATATATTAAAACTGTATTATTAAAACTTATGTTTCTAAGGGAATAAAAGGGGAAATTGCAGTCCATGTTTCCACTTTAATTTTTTTTTTTGTTTTTTTTTATTAAAGACAAAACATTATAGACAAGACAAGACAAAGACAGGTTTGGCATAAATTATCAGCATTACATAGCATCATGATAGTGTTAACAATTGGCAAATAGAATGTGACATGTTTTACTTAGATCCCTACTTTGAAACTTTTCATTTGTTGATATTAGAGGAATCTAGTGTAATAAAATCTTCAATATCTTAAAAAAAAAAAAAAAAAGGGATTTTTGAATGGACTTGATATTTGCACAGTAAATAAGTAGTCATAATTAGTTTACTCTTCCCGGGTTATACCCCGATGGTTGGGGATATCTGTAGCAGTTTTTTTTTCCTCCCTCCTTCTTTCTCTTTTCCTTTCCCCTTTCTCTTTCTCTCCCTATCTCTTTACCTTTATTGGGGAATTCGTGTTTTTATTAATTGGATATTATAATAGTTCTTGACTCACTTGGTAACAGGTCTTAAATTAGAACATGTCTTTCTCACTGCAGGCTCATGGGTCCTTCAATTCACCCCATTTCCTCCACATTATTTTATAATATTTGAATTGGTCCCTAGAGTTATAGAATCCTTCTTCCATTGTACACTGGTATTCTATTTGGGTTATTATTTCTTATCAGTTGGTAGCTTCTATGCTTTTCCACTTCCTAGCTATACAAAGTTTCACCGCTGTGAGAATGTGAACTATTAGATATTGTGTTTCCTTTTCACACTTGGGAATATCCAAATGTAGGAGGAACATTTGTGGGGTGAGGGGGCCTATCCCTATGTTTAGTTTTCCCAATAGAGAATGAACCTTTATCAACAAGGGTTGTAACACCTCACAGGACCACCACATATGCAATTGTGTCCCCTCCTTTTTTTGGCATCTCCAGCACAATCTGGAATGCCGGGGAGAGAATTTGTTCAGTTTTATTGGGGTTATATACCACCTATAGATGATTTTGTAGTAAGTCTCGTGTAGAGTTAGATTATGGATACTTTTTTTTTATTATCTTCTGACGTTTGACCGGGGGCGTGATGACGTAGTCTCACACGCCACAAAGCGGACCAGGGAGTAGGAGTCCTGAGGATGAGATACATGGACAAGCTGAACTAGACCTCTGCTCCCATAAACTCCTTGAATTGTCTCCGGCATTACGGAAAATCGACGTGGCCTCAGGGCACTCGTGATACCTCAACGATCCCCCTTCCTCCACCTCTACTCACCCTTATACCCGACGGACCAAGAGAAAACAAGCATTCCGACTTACTCGGTCATCCTTCGGCGGGCGAATACTATCAACACCCGTACGCCTCTCTCCTACGGAGGCTTGGCGGTGAACAACATTTCTGTTTTTGGTGGATCGCTGCTTGAGGAACGCACCGTCCGGCCATCAATACGCAGGGAAGGAAAAGGGGGGGGGGGGAAACGTCTGAGGACAAACTGACAAACAGTGAGTCCGTTCCGATTTGTAAATATTTGTACTG
>CM069867.1:44731444-44808944 GCA_036172795.1 Pelodytes ibericus
TGTACTTGTCCAGTTTTTAACAACATCATCAACATGTTCTCCTACTCGGATGCAAGTGTTAAAGGTTTGTATGGTTTCTTTTAAAATTATATTAACAATAATTTAACTGTCTTAAAAAAAATCACCTATAAGTCTCATAAATCATTTTTAATCATCAGGCTCGGTAAAATATGCTTTTCTTCAAAAACTATTGTTCTTAATGATGTATGACAAGAAACACAACATCAATATTAATTAACGTGATTTGTAAAACACCTAACAGATGACTATGGTAATTAATTTTCTTTGTAGACAACTTATATATAATGAATTTATTATGTTACTTTTATAGATGCTAAAGAATTTCCAATTATTCTTTAGAAGTAAGCAAGGCAAATACCTGCACTGTAAAGAAACCCTAACCAGAATGCAACATTCTAAATCAGAGCCAATGACCGCACTATAATGACATAAATCAGAGAAAGAACATCGCACTTGTTGCAAAATGGCAAATGGGGCATCGTGCCACCGAGCGCTTAAACATGGCAATCTAACTCCAAGGTATTGTAAGTTTATATTCCTATTCGTTTATATGCACTGATCATTTTAATAAAGAAGTAGACCCTTTGTTTGTATCGGGTCCAGCCTCAGAGGAATTTTTCTCCATAATTACAGATTGAGGGTTATTGTGGCAACCACTAAACGTTGATCATGAATAATAAAAAAACAAGCCAATGAGTGTGCCCGTAGCAATAGTTTGTCTCAAACTGGCTAATAGTAATTTGCCCAGTCATGCTTATGAAGAAAATAAAAACGATTAAAAAGGATTTCATTTAAAAAAATGGAATTTCACTGATTTAACTAATATTATTACACAGTAGGCTTGCTTGTTAGAGGAGTTCAATTGACCCTGCATAATGCATAGTTAAATCCTTACATTTTAAAGACAGGTCCCATTCAGAAGATATCCCATAGCATTTTTCCAAAATAAAACACATAATTTGGAAAAACTATTTTGTTAGCTGTTGCTTGATTGAGAAAGTCCACAAACCATTGGTCGCTCCGAGTGGTGTGTATGTGTGTCAAAGCAGAGCTGGAGCAAAGTATTTGTGAATGGGAATGAAGATGTGAACGTGTATTCTAATGCTACAGGTTAGGAAGGATGACAGTGCAGCAGGCAGGAGCAGGCAGTGAGAAGAGGGTACAATAGGGGGCCAGAGCCTACTGAGGGAAGCTTTCAATAAGGCTTTCTTTTTTAAGGCCTATTCTCTTTTTAATGCCTGATGTTTTTAAATTATTGCCGATTCACTATTTATCAAATAGACTCTGGTATGTCTAGTCATATACTACACAATAATACTGAAGTAAAGAACCAACATTTTTAAAATGAACCACGGCTGACAGCTCTTCATAAAGTAATACTATAATCATTATTACTTTTAATAACAGCAATCCTGACATTTTCCCATTTAATGTTATCTTAATACAAGATATAAGCTCTGTTTGAGATCCTTATTGCATTAAAACATATTGCAAGTTTTACAAAGCATTGGGAAATCTCAGAACACCCATATCTCTCCCCCCCATGTAACAAAGAAAATACTTATTCAATTGATGAATGCAGAGAATACAAGAGGAATATTTTAGCAGTTAATACACAGGTGTTTCAGTGTTCTAAGTGACAAACACAAAAAATGAAATTTCTGCCTGCTGCAGAGTGACATAACTCACACAGTGTTCTGCCAGTTACAGTGACATCTTATCACATATCAAATTGGTATTGAGAGCTGCACAAGAGGGACTCTGAGGACCAGGGCCATAATCAGAGGTAATGATTCTCATCAGTGTTGCAACCAAGCAGTTGACCTACTTCAAGTCAACACCATAAAAATAGGAGAATATTGTAAAAACTAAAATGTTTGCACTTTTTTTTTTTCACAGCGGCACCATACATAGCGGTTTTACTTTTAAGAAGTGCTTTCATTCAAGAGTACCGTATATTGCACATCATTGATCGGTGAACAGAAGTTTGTCTTGCGCACAGTTTTAAATCGCACTATATGTTGAGCTCAGAGGGTCCCTTAAAGAGATGATGATCTATCCATTGTGTTGGCCAATTCATACAATTATATAAATATATGTTTTAAATATGCCTCTTGCTTCGGACATCAGCTGTGGCTTAATTAACAAATTAACTATTTTAAATATGAGATGTTTAATTTTGCATATCAAGGCACAAGGAGATGTCATAAGTTGGAGACACTACAGATGCCTTTAAAACATATTTGTCTCTTATTTCACATCTTTGCTTGCAATTTTTGCTAAACACAAAGTATAGATCATTTTCATATTTTTTTTTTCTTTTCATTCGCAGAATAAGCAATATTTTGGTTGACAGAGTCCCTTTAAATGTTAAGTATGATGCATTCAATTGTGTGTTAACTTTAAAAATTGTATGTGGGTTTATTTATTGACATACAATTTGTAAGCCATTAGCAACCTCTCTGCGTTACCAGGCATGCAGTACCAGAGTAGGAAACTTGTGAGAATGTGTAGATGTTAATTAGGAAGGAAAACAAATTTGAAAAAAAAAAAAAATATATATATATTTATATATATATATATATATATATATATATATATATATATATATATATATATTGAATTATGGCTGATGCAGTTTGGCTATTTACCAAGCATGCAAAAAATATGGAATCAATTTGAAAAATTTACATAATAGTAAAATACAATACAAAGTTTTAGTATTCATCCCATGGCTACAAAGATGAGCTCATAAAGATAAGCATGGCATAGAAAAAAAGCAAGGTTATTGCTACAGAAATATTGTTGATCAGCCACAATATAAGCTGTAAATATCATTTAGTGAGACATAATGCCATATGCAGTATTTTGATTATCTAAAACAGCAGTTGCATTAAACGTTTCTGCAATGTTACAAATAGAGTAAGCTATAGGACGGTGGTGATGAAGGTGTTTGGAAAGCTGACCTGAAGATCTCAAAATGCCCTTTAAATATGTTCTATTTATTATTCTTCCAAACTTTTTTACCCAGTCTTCTCATTCTCTGGTACCAAAGGAAAGGCAACATATTGCTACGATGTACTACCCAGCTTCTACCCTACCTTGGCTCCTCTCCTTTCCCATTCTCCATGACATTCCCCATGTTCATATTGGCTCTGTGTAAGCATCCCAACTTCATATGAGTTCACCCTTTTCATATCATGCTCCACCTCTTTATCGGACCTCAGTCCTCCATGACACCATGGAGCATTACATGATTACACCATGGAGCATTAGGGATGTGGGTTATGTATGGCCAGAGTGATTGTTCCACTCTTAGAACTGCTGCATGTAATGTATTATGAACTTGTGAATGAACAGTTTCAGTAGTTAAGGGGTTCCACTGGGTACCAATGGGAAAGCAACCTATCCCTAATAATTTCCTTAATCATCAATCTGGCAGAAAGGGTTTAATAAATGCATCACACTAAAATACAAAGAATAAAAATAATCAGCAATCCGTATATATTGTCCAACCAAAACTGAAACATGATTTTGTCATATTTACAGATTTCAATGGAGGAAAAGGAACTTCCTTTCAATAGTTTGCCCATACTCTATCCATACGCACATCCCAGGCCCTTTCTTTTTACTACTTCCTTACTCCTATGGTTATCACCGTGCCAGTATTTAAATAAAAAAAAAAGTAGCAACGCTATTTATTACATGTATTTACTCATCCATGTGCAAATAATATTATATTTAATTCCAAACTCCCACTTTAACAGTTATCAGTCCTCACTAAAACACTTCTGTTAGTTAAAACCTCCAGCAAAAATGTTACCTTTGTTGGAACAGATAAAACCCTACTGGTAATAACAAACTAAAGTGTGTAAACTGAATTCCACATGGTGTATAGACGAAAGAAAGAATCGGTGTAGCAAACATAATACAATATGGCTTTAATCTTAAATACATTTCTGTATATCTGAATAGAAAAAACTTTAAGTGCTTCAGACAAAGCTATTCACAAAAGGTTGAGGTGACACGAGGTGAGATGAACATTTGATCTCACCATTTTAGCTATACATTGTGCAGGGCCAAACCTTATCAGTTTGCATAGCGGGGGGAAACTCAATAGGTTTGTTCCTGCACAATGAATAGATACATTGGTGGAATTAAATTTTAATCTCACCTCAACTCACCTTTTAGTGAATAGCCCACAGAGTGTCTTTCCCCATGATTAATAAAAAACACCTTATATTAAGTACAGTATGGATACAAGATACAAGCAAAGATAGGCCTCGGTTTTTTTCTTAATTCCATACTCGCCCCCCAAAAAATAACGTTAATTATCTCAATTCAGTTGCCTGAAAATGTACTAGAAAATTTACTAGAGCACATTAGAACATTTGTAATATGTGTGTGCTGATAAATACTCTCTATTAATGTTGGGGTTTCCGCTAGGTGTAGAAGCTTAGTAGTAAACCTTTATAGGTGTATTGGTAATTTCTGTAACCCAAAATGTCAACACAGCTAAAAACATATCTTCCATGGTGAGGAGAAACACATCTGTATGTCCATTAGTCAGAATGTTATATAGATAACACCAGCACTGTCATCTGTACTTACTTATTCTGCATCATGTTCATTATAACCCAGTCACAAGGATAAACATTTTTCCCAATGAGATTCTTAAACATGATGAATGTTTCCATCAGAAAGTCCTAAATTCAAAGAAAAAACATTTGTAAACGAAGATGCAGGAGATCCAGCAGTTATAAGGATGATGAAATCTCATTTGATTAATTGCTTTAACAATATACACATAAAGTCGCAATCAACAGCTCAACAAGATGCAATATGTTTAGAGGTTTAATTCCTTAACATTTTGAAACATGCTGTAGCATCCTTTTAGAGGCAGATACCAACTGTGCTGCAGTCATAGAAAACACACAGGAAGCAAATGGTATAATGGAATTCCATTGTCCCAAGTAATTTAATTCAAAATAGTCATCACTTAAAACTGCAGCATCTCTACCCCTGAGTTTCAATGTACATTCCACGGAATGCATTAGCATGGGAAATAGATTCTTAAAATTTACATTGTGTTTGGAAACATTGGGTGTTATTCACAAAAACAGAACTAACAAGTGAATGGCTAGTAATTTTTTTTGTAAAAATCAGCCGTTTACAGGCTTTTATATACTCCAACTTATGCCTTTCCAACTCTGCTATTAATGCCTGATTTTTGCAGTTGACTTGCATCACCTTGACGCCACATGACGTATGTGCACATGTGTTTACATAAGCAATGGAAGTGCTGCGAGGCATCCATCAACACCGAAATTCACCTTTCCAATATAATGCAGATGTTGTGGGCAAGAGCTTCGGAAGTGATCAGTTATCACTTCTGTCAATCTGCTGGTGTCAGCAACATTACAGTACAAAAAAATAGGCTAAGTTAGCCTAGGCTAGGCTTAGGGATAAGGTTGGGGTCAAAAGGTCACTATAGGAGAAACCGGTTAGGAAAAAAGGCTATATTCAGTTATTGTCCCATAACTATAAGAAAAACATGTAAACATTGGATAGTTCTAAACTCTGGACAAATAAAAATCTATTTAGCAGGGTTTTTTTTTACTGGTGTTTGTGGATGTGTAAAACATTTTTATGTAAAAGTTAGAAAAAGTGTTTTTTTTTCTTCCAAATTTTCATTATATTTTATAATTTTTGTATAGTAAATAATATGCTATGATGAAAATAATGGTCTCTGAAGAAATACCTTTTTCAGCCAATAAAAACAATATATAATATGTTTGGGTACATTAAATTAGAAACAGAAAAATTACAGCTAAACACAAACACTGCAGAAGTGTTAAAGCCGTCTCTGTCACGATATGGAAAATGGCAATAATAGTCCGGTCACCAAAGGGGTATTAACTACTCCCCATTATAATTTGAACAGTCTAATTACTATACACTTATTGAAACATCCTGCAATGTAAAATGATTTATTACTAAATTAACCTATTTTATTAGATAACATTACTGGTGAAGGAGTAAGTGGAAAATATCTCCCACATTAGAACATGAATAGCCAAGTATCTGCAGGCTTAGATCCATAATTGTGAGTATTCTACAGGAAAAGGACCAGCTCATGACCACCACTAAATGGTGTCTAGGCAGAAATACCTGTTTACTACACAGTGATCATATTATCAGAGTTTATTATTTTTAAACTTACCACAACATCTGTCCTCATTTTCCCAAACGTCTTGATAAGATGACCATAATGATAGTCTTCCATTTGTCTCAAAATTGCAGTCATGGAAGCAACAAAGTTCCCCTAAAACAATAAACAAACATGTTTGTAAATGTTAATAAAATTGATTAATAAATCATGGTCATGTTTAGATACTTGGGATATTAGAGAGATTGCAAGCTATCACCACTATTAGCTACTCCTGTTAACCATAATAAAAGTATAGTATTTATAGGGGGAAAATAAGCTAGACAAGATCAATAAATATTTATACATGCAAAATGGATATCGTAAAATCTAGCTGTAATGATTTCTGAGATCGATGCTTCAAAATCCAATTGAGAAAAGTATCTTGTTGATAATAATTTACGGCAATGATGGGCAAAGTGCTTGCTAATGGGAGTTGTAGTTCTGCACCTGTAGACATGCTGCACCCGGACACAAGATTATTACTGCTTAGACATCGATGGTAAACTGACCCAACACTCGCTTCAATAGTGTCAAATGCTCCATTGTGACCAGCATTAACCAAGGCTTCTAGCATACAATGAATTACAATGATGTTTTCAAGATGCAGAATGAGAAAAATAGGAATTAAAATAATATTTATAACGGGTTTAACATTTTTTTGTTTCTATAATAAAGTATTACTATATAGTGAATCTTGTCCTCCCTCCACAGACACGCACTTCTCAATGTGCTTCTATGTATCCTCTTAACCGATCCATATATTATATACAGATTTGATAGTCAAGTAACAAAACATAGAACACATTTTGCAACATTGATCCAGTTGGTAAAAATATTCACTATGCTGTAAATGACGCCTTTACTAACCACATGTACGACAAGCCAGCCATCATAGGGAAATGTAGTAGACAAGACTGTAGTGCCAAAATGTAGCCATTAGGGCTTAATAAACAATGTAAGGCAGTGCTGCTCTTCTGCGTCGTCAGTTACAATACATTTTGCTGGTGAGGCATCACAGATAATGTAGTCTACAAAAACTTGAGTATCAAAGGGTGACTGTCATTGACATAAGGAATAAGAGCATGTCTTATCTTCAGCAATGGTAAACCAAACACAGGACAGAAACTCACACCGCTCCTCATTTGTTTGGCACGCCATAAATTCCCATTCTGGATCATTTTGGATTATAACAAAAATGTGCATATTTAATATCTTACCAAGGAGTGAGTGTGCATCTTTCTGGTTTTTGTTTAGTATAACTTTGACAGGTGAGATTTAGCCAAAAATAGGTCAATGAAAACCTCATATTGATCAACCATACTACAATATCACTAGTGGTCTGGGCAAGCACTTAGAATTCCCTTCTTTATCACATAATGATAAGCAGTTGTCCTTGAAGATGTCCACTAAAACCATTGTTCAACTTAAAATTGCCCTATAGAAAAATTACTGCATATGTGTTGCATTGCCTAAGGGTAAAAAAAAAAAAAAACATCTCTGGGGTTTCCTACACTCTCACTAAAACATCATCCAAAGTTTAATAAAGAGCCTGTTGTTGCTATAGCAACAGTGCCGTCAACATCCCAACTCCCATTGCAACCCTCCCTGAAGACCACTGCACACATCATGCTGAAATCATTCCTACCAGAATCTCTAAGAGCTGCATTTAAAGCTACACAGCTCTACATACTTTGACTTGTCTTTGTACTTTAAATACTGAGTGACAAAGAATGCAGAGTCTACAATTACAGAGTGTACCAGGGAATGAATGAAAAGGCAGAATATTTCTAGTTTCCGTACCAGTCACAGAAGCATCATCCAACCACTGTTAGCACACTATTTTGTGCTTGTTGGCCCTTGTTATTGTTGAATTATTGAAGTTATTTGGAATAGGTGTTAAGTGTACTCTATTATATACTATATATTATATATATGTTATATAATTATGTTATGTCCATTGTGTACTGTAAATCTAATTACCTGTGTCTGTAAAGTGAGTCATGCTCTTTCCTGGTGTTGTCTTTTAATTAAGAACTTCCATTGTAATCCTAAACCCTGCTGTTTTATTTAATTCCTGGTTTATGTCTGTTGATGTCATTTTTGTCTGTGTAGAAGTCTCAATAAACTAGTTCATATTAAACCCTACACTAATACCCAGCTAGTGGCCTCAGTGACATTGAGGGATTCCAGGCTGAAATAACTGTTCTCTTCTCTTGTGAGAGCTGAGGGTCCTGAAGGAGGTACCCAGCCAGAGTACAAGGGGGATTCCATCTCAAATGTCTGCTGGGTAATCTGACCAGTAATCTAGCATTATGTGTGTAAAATATACCAGCTCTGTGAAGATTACTCAAAGCTATAAAACTTCCTTTAAAGTTGTGAGCTCATTCTAGTAACCTCCCACACTATGACATCAGATAAGGACAGGCAAACCTCAACCAATAAATGCAAATTAAAACAGTGTTTTTGCAATGTTTAGGGCACGACTACTCCCAAGAATTAATCCTCCTGTTACGATCTTGTTTTGAAATGGCCTTTCCCAGCTCTTGGATACAATCAAAGAATTAATATAGAGATACACACATACTTCCAATGTGCATAAATGCAATGCCTTAGACAGGCCCATGTTGAATTGGTGTACCCAAACATTTCAATGGAAAAACAAGGTGATAGCTGCACATGGTTGTATACTCAATGCTCCTGTAATCCTTTTAAATGTGGGAAGCTCTTGGAGCTCTGGGCAGTTCAGAGTTTCTGAGCATACTGTTGATATTTCAAGAATAACCAATTCAAAATATTCCACATACCTCACAAACCACATTCCATCATATGCATTAACTATAATATTGGACCAGACCTTGAAAGCAATTAGGAGACAAGGGATTACACACTACATTAGAGGATCAAAAGGAAAACTTATTTCTAAACAAATAATTCCCCATGTTATGATATATACACCCAAATCTAGGATGGCTCAGGAATCCGCGCAGCAGTATTTTCTGGATCACTGATTGGATTTCTGCAGTGTCCCATCATTATTCAGGCAAACAGTATTTTATGTTCCTTTGCATTTGCCAAGGTTTTTAAAAAGTTTGACAGTTTAATTATATAACAGGGCTCTGAGACCCATCAAAATGATTTTATTCATCTAGAATTATTTAAGCAGCAGTTATACTTGACAACTTCTGTACTAGAGCTGAGATAGGTAAAAAGCAATATGACAGATAACCAACAAACGAAATGGTATTTATCCATGCCCCCAACATAGCATGGACCTTCCAGCATTAGGATTGCCCAAAGGAAGCTCGTTGTGATGCACAATTTGGGTAACGAACTATGGTTCATAAGCCAAGGTTTCAGCCCAAAGTGAAAATTCTTTCTGCTAAAAAATGCTTTAATATTAAAGTTGGAGATGGTAAAGAGAGACTGATCCCTCCTGACTATCTTTAATCAGACAGGAGGCAACTTAAAAGGACTTCTGAGTGATGCTACTTCAAAGCACCGCTCATAACTGATTGATGTTTGATATGGAAGTGAAACAGAAACTTCCAAGATGCCATGTTGTGGACTGCGTAGACAGAGCCCCATTCAAACGACTCCCTTTTAATGCAGCTGAAGTGGCCTACTGATGCCTGCGGGGAGTGGAACCTGGAGCCTGACACAGTCGTGAACACCATGGTATAAAGTGACTACTGTCCAGCCAACAATTAGCTCACGAGTAAATAGTCATAGTCAAGTGAACTCTGGGTTTACCAAATCAAATGTAAAAAGGACAGGTTTTTAAACCTTGAGGGTATCGAGGTCAGAAGTAGTTTTCAGATCTGTTTGAAACGAGTTAGTGGTGTTTAGAACAGTTCCCCTGCATATATAGTAACCCATTCAATAACTAAAATAATTGATATCTAAAGATAACCAAAAACAAGTATAAAGAATGCCATCAACTGACCTACACAGCTGTTAGCATGCTACAATATTTTGGAATATAAATATATGCAAACAAAATCAAACTACAATGATGAAATATTTAATTTCCACACGTATCAATGGCTCCATCTTACTGCAGTGTTGCATATCCCCGCATTCATCAAAAAATATCATAATCCTGCTGCCAGGACATTTTTCATTAATTTCCAATTTTTGGATGTAATCAGAATTTGAAATGTCAATAAAACAAGCATACTTCTGCGCAGTCTGTAGTAAAACTAAGCAGGCGTCTTCCAATTCTCAATCAAATGTACCGTTACGCAAAAAACACAGCAATAATCGGAAATATTTCCACAACTTGCCTCGTGTTTGTTGTTTTGTCAATTTGCTGCTTGATAAATCTTAAGCACTTTAGCGAAAAATAAATTCAGGATGCAGTTTGAGGTGGGTAGACCAGCAATAACATAATAACATTTTACTTTATTTCACGGATTTTAATCTGTTGTGCATTGTCTTTATTTCATATAAATGAAGCAGCGAAGAAAAGGTGAGCGTAAAACAATGACAGGCCGACACGGGGCAGATGAAATGCCTCGCAAACAAAAATCCCAGTGCTAAATGTGAATAAAGTCTTACGTGTAACAGGTTCCAAACTCCTAGAAAACATAGCAACACATAAAACATATATACATTATTCATCATTATTCAGGCAAACAGTATTTTATGTTCCTTTGCATTTGCCAAGATTTTTTAAAAAGTTAGACAGTTTAATTATATAGCAGGGCTTTGAGACCCACAGGGTATATAGCGTACTACAGTGTACTGTAGTAGAAGGGAGCAGGCAGACAGTGACACAGACACAAGATGTTGGCACTGTAGTATAAGAAGGCTTAAAGAACATGCTTTAGAATTATAGGTAAGTTGTTTGTTCCAGCTCATTAGACCAGGATAAAAGGATTAGTATAAGGGGACCCTATATGGTATATATATATATATTTTTTTTGTTAATGTTTCCGCCTTCTTTACTTTTGCAATGACCCAAGAACATGAAAGGCAGTGCAGGTAATAGACGTGGTGAAATGTACTCACAATGAAGCATTCTGTTCCAGCTGAAATCTTATTAGCTAGAAATCTAGTAAAAACACATGAAAATTGCTGAGCTGATTTTTAAACCACAGCATACACAATTCCTTTATGCTCAACTGATTAACAAACAACAAAATATACCAGGTGACAGGCCCGCTCTAGGTATCTGCAACGTTATAGCAGCAAATATCAGCCTGTGTGGGAACTGTATTAGTATATGTGCAGTATTGCAGTGAAATCAGGTAACATATTACTTTCCGCTGAATTGCACGAAGTGCGCATTGTTATTTGGACAAAAGCAGAGAACATCCCTGCTGAGACTTTGCAAGGGATTCTTTTTAACATTTTAAGATCTTAACCCCTTAGACATGGGGCTGTTTTTTTTTTTTTTTTTTCACTGCAATTTGTGTATTTAACTGTAACTTTAATTTAATTATTAATAATATATATGGCTTTTATCGCCATAAGGGCAGCTTACTCAATATACAAATATTTTCATCATCTTATCATTTACTATATAAAAAAAAAGATATGATGCAAAATTTAAAAAATAACACTTTTTCTAGCTTTAATCTGAAACATATTTTACACAATCAATTAAAATGGTAAAAAAGACCATGTCTAAATAGTTTCTAAATTTTGTTTTCGGCAAGTTATAGTGCAATAAACTAAAGTAGCAAATCCCCCCACCCACCCCCCCAGCACTGTTCCCCTATATTTAACTTTTGACCCCCACCCCAATGATCAACTTAACAGTAGCCCTACTCTGACCTCTAACCCTCACCCTTACTGTAACCCTAGCTCAATATATCAAATCTAACTATTGCTTTTTTGTTTTGTTTTTCAGTTGTAATACTGGAAACTGCAATATTACTACACAGTGATGGAAGCGGTGATTTACGACTTCCAAAGCTCTTGCCCACAAAAGGGCAGTGCCATTTCCAGTATGGCGGATACTTTCGATCCTAGGAGTGGGCATTTTCAGTGTTGCTTAATGCTTCCTCGTGGAGGCACCATGGCAACACTGTCTGATCGCAGGATAGGATAAAAAAAAATCGATAGCATCTTCACACAGCATTTTAAAGCCTTGGAAGGACGAGGAATAAATGGTAATTCTTTAATGTTTCCTGTAGTTTTACTACACAACGTATTTCAAGTGGACACCAAGATATTGGTTTACTTATTAAAAGCATTATGAACAGTGACATTCCCAATTTATAGCAAATACATGGTTTATGGGATAGATGAAGAAGAACATTCATCTTCATCATGAGCCAAACAAATGCTGCATTTTGCACATTTAGGCTCAAACATTAAGCTTATCCTAATAAATACATTTACTGTATTCTATCAGTCACTCTTGGTAAAATGCATTAGCCTGCTTTTCAAGTCATGTCTGATTGCTGTAATCATCAATCAAAACATGTTACAAAGGTTAAGACAAAACTGCAAAATACATCTGAAACAGGCATAGAAATCACTCAGTATGCATGTAATTTGGGTCCTAGAAGCATAAAAACCCATTTCTGCTAACAGGCTTTTCATAGAATTTGAAGAAACATTATGCTCAAGGACTCTCCTCTGGTCAGTGCACAGCAGATTAGTATCAAAGCTATTATTCTGCCATATAAGAGGCAGAGCAGCATTTAAAATGATTTTGCCACAACTTCCTTATGTTTTTGAACAGCAAGCCATCAATCTGAATTACAAAGTGAAGGAGTGGTCAGTTAAAAGTGTTAATACACTTTTATCCCACAAACCTCTGTTTCTTTGCTGCAGTGCTTTTTGAATCAATGTAAACTTTTCAAAAATGCTATCAAAAAAAAAAAGGTGTGGACTTACCAACTGGACAAGTCCAATGTACTTGAACTGCAAAAATAGCCGAGCTGGAAAGACAAGCAAGTGGGAGAATGTTTTCAGCTCTGCTAGTAATGCCTGCTTCTTGAAGTCCACTTGTCACTTCACTTTTAACGATTAGCCTACCAGTGGTGCACATGAGAAATTCATTTGTAGAAGAAACAATTGAGCAGGAAAAGGAGGATGAGGAGAACTGGTATGAATAAGCAAGTATGGAAGATTTGGAAATATGGAAGAGTGCGATTACATATTACACGGGTTAGGTTTAGGACCCACCGATGTTGAAGTTCTTGGGCATAGTGGTGGGCTAAGTTTATAGCCATATAATGTGATTACATCTGCAATTATGTTATATCAGTTAAGTGTTTAATTTGCTTTATTAAAAACTACAGGTTTAAGAATTGTAACCCATTTGATATTATATATATATATATATATATATATATATATATATATAGTCAAAGTGTATGTGTATATATATATATATATATATATATATATATATATATATATATATATATAGTCAAAGTGTATGTGTATATATATATATATATATATATATATAGTCAAAGTGTATGTGTATATATATATATATATATATATATATATATATATATATATATATATATAGTCAAAGTGTATGTATATATATATATATATATATATATATATATATATATATATATATATAGTCAAAGTGTATGTATATATATATATATATATATATATATATATATATACATACATACACTTTGACTATATATATATATATATATATAGTCAAAGTGTATGTATATATATACATATATGTATATATATATATATATATATATATATATATATATATATAGTCAAAGTATATATATACACACACACACACACACACACTATATTATTTAATCAATATTAGAAAATATATATGGTTAAGCCTTACATTATATATATATATATGAATATCTATACACTATGTGTGTGTGTGAATACACATACACACACACACACACACATACATATATTTAATAAGATTTAATGTAAGGCTGTAAACAATAGTTTCTCAAAATGTGCCCCTTTGAATAAAATATAAATAAAAGTAAGTAATGCTTTGTATTCCTAGTTTTGCAAGTGCTAGGGATTGAAAATAAAGTTGTAGAAAGGTGACAGGTTTATTATATTTTTACTGCCCAGTAGAGCACTTTAGAAAGGCTGTGATTTTAGCCTGAAACAAACAAAGACAGCTACCATTATGGGCGATGAAGAGCTTTGTAGAAAGCTATGTTCATTTTGCAGATAACATGCAAAGCATTATAGACATGTAGCAATAACTATTAACTAAAAATACAACCTGCTGCAATATTAAACACAATAGGCAAATGCCTATTACTGAGAGTTGCCTGAATAATATCAAGGCAATTATTTATTTTACTAATCCATAATTCAAGCGAATGAATGGATTAAAGGACAATGACATTTGTATTAATGCTCATTGAGGCAGAGCCAATGGGGAGGCTGGTGAGCTCTGACATTGTCATTCAGAGCGGGGGCTCACCCCTATAGCCTGATCAAGGTCTGCAGTTGTGCCGATGCAGAGAAACCCTCATTTTTCCATGGCATCAGCAGAGGGACCTAGGTCCTCCATGCTGAACCTATGTAAAATGAGGGTCTTTCTCTGTACTAGTAGACCCGACCAGACTGCCTGCTTACCATTTTAGAAGCACAAGTGAAACAAAGGATTTTGTTGTTCTTTAAGTGAAAAATGACTTTTTAAACATGCCTCTTTGACATCTTCTATTAATAACACAACTTAATGGTATGATTTGCAAATGAACTACTTCCAGAAGAAATGGGTCATTTGCATATGAAACAACACAATGTCATCAACCAGATTCACATTTAATACACATCTGCTAATACAAAATATAGATATTGCTATATTTTCTACACTTAAAGAACGAGAAATGTTTAGGTGTTGGAATCCCATTAATCTGGATGCAGTTGCCCAACAGAAACACTCGCTTTGTATGTTAAAGCATGTTGGGGTGCATTTCCAAATACACATTTATTCAGTATACATGCTTCCAATGGCCACACGGACTTATCCCAGGCAATATTACTCCCATACCAGCATGAATCGAATATTAGACAGATGTCAAAGCCTTGGAGCATTATTTTTTAACTACTGTGTTATATTTGGAAAATGTGTTTTAGGCAAATGCACAGTATGGTACATAACGGACTTATGCAAAAGAAATCTGTTTTTCTTAATTTGGATCAGTGACCCGTTTCAAACCGTAATCCCATGATACGCACGTAAGCAGTTTAGCGACACGTCAACTTTTTAGAAGAGGCCTTTGGATGTTTTCTGCTGATTTAGTGTTATATTTTGTACAAGTGCAATAAATATTTAATACAGCTAAAAAAAGGTCAAGAAGCAGAATTGTACAACAAAAACTATGTGGAAACAAAAAGCCCTGCCACATCATATTATTATTATTATTATTATTATTATTAGACATTTTGTATCTTGTGAGCCACCGTACAGCAATACCTGATCAGCCCCGAGGCGCACAGAAAGATGATCACAGCAAGCACTGCGTCTCACAGAAAAAGTTTTTTTTATTTACAGTGGTCTTTTTGATGCTTTTTCTATTCCCTCATGGGTTTTCCTGTCTCCATATGAGTCCTTTTTTTATTGTTTATTGTGGAGAATAAAGCACTTTAAAAACCGGATATCCATTCCCTCACAGTTGTGGACATCAACAGTCCAGAGTGAAGTCAAGTATATGATTATCATGCAGATTCCACACTCCTAGGTTATAGGAGCAGTGCTTGCATATACAGCACTAGAAGATTGGTGCCAAGTATTTTGCATTCATATTTTACAATATTGCATGTACATTCATTGTTATATGTGGGTTTTTTTTTCACTTGTGTGAACTGTTACTGTTGTTGTTTGTGGTTCACAGCATTTTTACATTTGTCAATTGCACAGTGACACACTCCATGTGGGTGCACTTTGTTATTTTGTGTTTTTGCACTTTTTATGTATGTCATTGTTTCATGCAATATTGTGCTTATTTTTTGTGGTCACCATAAGGGAATATTCCATTCTTTTTGCACATACAAGTGTCCATGAACTGTGCACTAATATCACTCTTTTTTTGCACATCTGTCACGCAGTTCTGAAGCTGTCTGTTTTTGTTTTTAGCTGCCGGTTCACAGTAGATACTCAAATTATTTTTGTGTTATAATATATATATATAGTGTACTATGTTATAGTAGACCGTTTTTATGAATATAGGGTAGTTACCCTGTTAGCGTTCTAACATCTGCCTCATTTATTATTCCATCTATTATTCTTTTCACTCAATAAGATTCTGATGAATATTTTAGAAGGTTCACACTCTTCTACTCCTCTGGAGCAATAGGGATCTTTGCAAAATGAATTTGTAAGGCAAGTTCTAGTGGCACTATATTTTAGGCCGCTTTATAACCATGTAACATGCATACTACACACTAAATTAAACAACCAGTTGGTAAATTATTACGGAGTGTCTGCAGCCTAAGTAAGATTTGACATTGGCCAACAGAGTGATGATCTGGACGTGTCCATTTGGAACCATTTCCCTGCACAACTTATATTTGAACTTATTGATCGCTACCTTTTTAGTGGTAGCCAGGTTAAGATATCTGTGTCCCCAATGAAACAGAGCTCTTTATCTTTGCTCCCTTATGGTCCACAGAGGCACTGAGCTAAGATGCCAGGTAATAAATGGCCATGTACTGCTTTGCTGTAACTCACCACTTGAAATCTGATGAAACAGTGGTGCGTTATTGTGAGCATATCTACAAAATCATTTCCATACCATGAACAGTTAAAACCAGAATGTATACAGCACAATTGCATTGTAATGTGATATAATAATATAGAAATTCAGAGTGTCCACCTTAATAGAGGGTTACCTGAGGTTAATTAACTGTTAGACCCCATTAATGAGCACAAATATCTCCATTTATTCATTATATGAAAGAGAGCAGAGATGTGAGATTGCTCTATAGAGGGATACAATGATGCACACATAAGAATTGTAGTAAAAAAAAAACTATCCTGGAAGGCTAGAAAAATAGAAACATAGATCAACAACTATATAACAATGTGATAAAATTCAATAAACAAAATATTATTTGGTCACATGGCATTGCAGTGTATCGGATTTCATCAGCAACAAATCAAACATCTGCTATAACTCAATCTACATTGTATTTTTAAACATTTGAAGGTGCAAACAGTCAAACCATTATTATGACAGAAAAAAAGCATCAATACACCTTTAAATGTGGTTTGGAGCCCTGGCTAGTTCAAGGAATACAACTGGATATATTAGTCTGTGTCGGCTTCTTACTTGGGGCGCCTGCAAGACCTGATACATTCCTTGCTTTTAGGCAGAGAGAGAAGAGACGAGAATAAAAGAGAATAGGGTGACCACATCTTTTTGTTAGAGGGCAGCTTAATAAACTATATATATATATATACTTTATGTGTGTATTGTGCACAGTGAAGACTGCAAAATGCTCTACAATTTAAGGATTATGACATGGAGAGCACATATTCCATTGCATTAATACAACTGTAATGTGGTCAGTTCAGCTGAGAACAGGGCATACACTGGCATTCCTTCAAAACAGGCAGCACATGAGCAAAACTAAGTGCAGGTAAAGCAAAAGGTGAATTCTGAGTTAATGGACAACGATTCAGCATGGGCATAAGACTTTTAAAAGCTGGGAAGGGGGCAAAATGTAACCTCAAAACTGCCTTCCTTTCATTGTTCAGGAGGTCCCAGGCATTGTCTAGCATACAGATACAGACTGCTCTGCCTTTGTCTGGTATGAGTCACAGGACGGGGATGGGACACTTCATCGCGGCTGCATCCGCTTCACCGACGTCACTTCACCACACGACAGCTCATCGCGGGATGTTTCATTGCGGGACATTTCATCGCTAAAGGTGAGTTTTAATGTGTTAAAGTTAGAAGATAGAGTAGTAGAATTAGAATTTTAATATTGGGGTTTAGGGTGGTTATAATTAGGGTTTAGGGGGTTAGAATTAGTTTTTAGGGTTCGGGGTTAATTTTAGTATTAGGGTTTAGGGGGTTAATTTTAGTATTAAGGTTCAGGGGTTAGTATTAGGGTTTAGGGGGTTAGTATTAGGGTTCGGGGGTTAATTTTAGTATTAGGGTTTGGGGGGGCACTTTGGGGGGGAATCATTTATTAGGGGGGGTTATTTCATTTTAACTGGTACGTTTGTAAGGGTTGACAGTTCAGCACTGAACTGTCAGCTCTTACATAGCCGCGTCCGCGATGAAGCAGCCACGTTATTCTTCATTGGTGGCAGTTCAGCGTTCTGTCGCGCTGAACTGTCAGCGACGAAGTCGCCGCGCTGAAGTGTCCTAGACTCTCACAGGACATCCTGACTAGGAAGCAGAGAAAAAGTAATATCCATGAGTGTCCACACCCACTACTCTGGGCAATCACTATGGCCTTCACTACACCCTACAAAAGTGACCCTCTAGGGAAATGATTTATGGGAACCCCAGCTCTTGCTTTTTCTTTAGGTAGAACACAGTAAAGGGAGAATAGAACTGCAAATACATTCATTTTAGGAATATTTCTTAATGGAGTCAGCTTTTCTCGGACTAGAAAACTCAGCTTCCACCAAACTTTATATATAAATGCAGGTTATTTCAGCGGATATATTTGTGCACAAACCAGATAGGTCTGTTATGATGGAGCAATATCCCAACTCCTGAACTAAAGTTTGAAAAACATTATCTTAAAACGAATAGAAATCCAATCAGCAGTTTGAGAGGGAAACCAGTTCAGATGGTTATTTCCCTTTGGAGACGGTTAAAGTATATATAGGTCAAACATTCTATTTAAGACAGACTGCTTATGAATAATGTAGACTACACATATCATGCTATCCAGCAGTACACTTCTTTAAATAGGAGAACCTGCCACTCTACCTTTCGAGGATATAATGGGCTCTTAGCAAAATGATTAAATTCAGGTTAATATTAAACTAGCCATAGATTGTCAGTGGTTGCTTCAGCCTTCCTGTCCCCCAACACTGCATATTAATTATTTTACCTACAACATAAATACAGTTTAAATTGCTCACAATGATATGTGAATGTCGTTAAAGGTCATTAGAGAAACATTGTTTATACTGTGAATGGACAGAATACAAAATGTTCTACACGTGAGCAGAATTGCATGAAAATTGATAGCTTAAGTGAAGGTTAATAAGGTTATAAGGTTACTCAATAAAGAGAAAATTGCAGGGAATAGAGATGGGAATTTCAAACTTAAAGCCACAGTATCTAATGTGATAAAATTCTCCCATTCAGCTGCATTGGATAATTTTCCCAAGCTACTTTGGACTAAAGTTTGAAATGCATATCGCAGTTCCCTACAATGCTCTCTATTTGAGTGGACCCGTAAATGTTTATGTGGAATCTCCCTACTTGTGACATCACTGTGCGCCTTGCTATGCAAAATACACTATTGTTCATGGATTTCATCTTTCATCTAAACATTGTCTTTACATTCTGCTAACACAAGGAATAGATCATTCTTTTACTCTGCTTGCTGGAATTTCAAGGGTTGCACAGTGTTTTATTTAGTTTGTAGTTCAGTCTGCCACATCTTATGTTATATATAATTGACCGTGTTAAACAAGTAAATTAACAATGAAAAAATATGGCAAGCATTGGAAGCTACAGGATGCTACATTAATTATATGGTCTGTGCACCTTGCGACTGGCAGGTTAAGAATCCAGAACAAACATATTTAACAAGGACATCTAAAATATTCAACAAGACCCCATTAACTTATCTTCAATTTAAACCACAAGAGGACTGTACTTTGTTTTAAATTGAAACTAAGCTTATTTAACATACATTTACAACACATAGAAAAAACATTTGTGAGTAGAAATGTTTCTCTAACAGTGTGCCCCATCCCATAGCATATCCCTACATTAATAAACTCTCCTTCTACTGGTGTGCAGACAACTGATGCCTACAACAGTGTGAACAATATACCGTATTTGCTCAATTATAAGACAAGGTTTTTTTCAGAAATAATCTTATTCGATTATAATCGAGGTCGTCTTATAATCTGACCTCAATTTGAGGTCAGACTATAAGACTGGGATCCAGGTCCCCCGCAGAGCTGCAGGGGACCTGGATCCCCCTCTCTATTAGCAGGGGAGGTCTGCGCGATGAGCGCAGACCTCCCCTGCTGCCGCCCGGCACGACCGCCGGGACTTCTATGATGAAGCCGGGTACTTCCGGCTTCGTCATAAAATTCCCGGTGGTCGTGCCGGGCGGCAGCAGGGGAGGTCTGCGCTCATCGCGCAGACATCCTCCGCTGCCCCGCTAGCCACCAGGGAGAATCGGGCAGCCGGGGGATATCTGCACGATACGTGCAGACATTCTCCATGCTGCCGGATACTTCCGTCTATTATGATGGACCAGACATCCCCCGGCTGCCCCCACTAGCCACCAAGGACCAAGAAACAGGTGAGGGGGAGGAAGGGAGGGACGGGGAGGCAGAGAAACAAGGGGGTAGAAAGACAAGGGGGGACAGGGACAGATGGGGGGGAAGAGACAGAGACGAGGGGAGGGAGGGGGGCAGAGAGAGACAAGGGGGGGGAGACAGAGACAAGGGGAGCGAGGGGGGAGACAAAGGGAGGGGGAGAGAGAGAGACAACGCTAAGGGGGGGGGGGGAGAGAGAGAGAAATCTGGGGGCAAGGGAAAGAGAGAGGCAGCATTGGCACATAAAAGGAAATAAAAACAAGAAATGCATTTTTTGATATCATAATTTTTTATTAAAAAAGCAATTTACATGTGAATATATACAAGTTGAACTTTTTTCCTATAGGGTAGTCTTATATTCAGGATTTTAGTTTTTTTCCTAATGGAATATCCAAAGGGGGGTCGTCTTATAATCAGGGTCGTCTTATAATCGAGCAAATACGGTACTTTTGAGCTCTTCATTTATATTAAGTTGGCTCTATTTTAACTCACAACTGAAGATTCAAAAACATATTGATTTTTTCACTGGTTGCTTTTGTTTGTTCGATGTAACCCAAATCAAGAGCCCCCCTTGATAACGTAAAATAAATGAAGAGCTGGCCTTTTCTGTACTAATCGTGCCAAAGAAATTAATTGCCAAAATTATTGTAACTAGCAATTTGTTTAACATCTGTTTACTGTTTGCTGCTGTAGTTTAATCAGCTTACCCCAGATTTAATTTGTATTTTAAAATAACATTTTGCTACAAGAATCCAGGCATTATTACCTGCACTGGTCATTTTGGACTTTGACCAACAAATCAGTTTAGGGCCAGTATCTTTATGGGGTGAAAGCATTCACTGCATTACATGGAAAACTGACCTGGGAGAACATGCTTTGGTATGGCACATATAATAATAACCATGTACTAAATATTTATGGATTCGTAATATGCACGTTTGGTTATGACCATACGTTATGATCAATATTAAGTGAATTTTTAATGCAGCCCTGGGATTATTGAGTATTCTACTATGGGGAAAACAAGAACTTTAAACGTACAGTTTATAGTAACATAGAAAATGTATAATACCAAAAAAACATCAGCAAAAGCTTCCTATGGAACACATTCTAAAATCGGTTATAAAATATTCTCTGTACAATTGTTTATTCACAGTTGATGGTTATGCAACTTCTAAAGAGTTGGAAGTAAAATGTAAATAAGGGAAAATATGAAAGAAAAAATAAATCTAACCTTAATCAAGATATTAATTCTGGTATTTTTGTTTAAACCTGTCCTGAGAACTGATTTAGCCGGTTAACATTACCATCCTCATTATGTAACATTACACTTCATCCCTCTCTATTTATCAAAACAGCAAAAGTTCCGCAAGATAAAGGGGCAGGGAAAGTTGAACACTTGCCGCCTGCATACAAGAGTGTGTAAGCCATTTGTCAAAATAGAATAAGACCTGCCTCCGGCAGCTACCTCAAAATTTCAGCAGACAAATGGAACAAGGTCATTTGTTGAACTGTATCTGGAATCACTTTCTATTCTTTTACAAAAGCAATACAAGGTTCTTCTTTGGACAAAAGCAAATGCAAACTTTTACTTTTGTATTTATAAAAACAGGGGCACATTGTAATGGGTACCATACAATACATCAAACAGCAGGTATATGTGCATTAAATAAATTAAGCTGACACAAGAGGGTTCAAGTTTGTTCAAATGTAATCAAGCTTTACGTTTGTGGATTATCCGTCACTTCTGAGGTTATATCTGCTCGAGCACAAGTGAGCTAATAAAATTGAATGAAGCAAAGATTTACCACTGCTTGATTGAGCGGTTGCTTAGCAGGAATATTGTTCAGTCGTGACTCTATAGGAGTTCCTAGAGAACTGCAAACATGGATCTCTAATATTCCTACTATTCCCTCACTACGTCTGGGCGGATAAAACTATGACTCTATATTTGTGAGTTCGAAACAATTTACTTTCCTATGTTTTAGAAGTTGCTTTTATTTATCAAACTGATCGGAGGCACACAATAGCTGATAACACTATTTCCCTCATCTATTGACTAAGAGGCAAGTCATGTCAGGGAAAATAGTATCATACATAGTGTCATTTAACATATACTCCCCCCCCCCCCAAAAAAAGTGACGTAGGAGGTCTTCAGGAAAATCTAGATTGCTTAATTTGTAAACTGCAGTAATATTATTTTTCTATTTACTTAAAGGATACAAAATATACCTAAATTATTAAATGTGTTGTATAAAAAGACTGAAGCTTTGTTTAGAGTCCTATTGATAAACACGTGGTGCGCTGATCTGAATAATGACATATGACAGTACAATCAATATATCTGCTTTTTTTGCATTCACTTCAGGAATTTTAAAATCGGCCTTGTAAATTATTCTTTGCAATTCTAATAGCATTCTTCTAGGTAGGTGCAGTACAAAGGTGCTTCATGGGTACTCCATGTATTCTCTTGCATAAACATTTACCTTATTTGACATTATCTTTGTTAGTTTTAAAGTTAGGATCACCCCCTTCTTGTTAATCTTGCATTATATAAAAATATTAATAAAATCAGACACTGGCTTACCACAGACTTCAGATATTAAGCACACAAGGCTCAACCGCCCTTGTTTTGCAAGTAAAACTATACCACTACTCCATTTCTTTACCTGTTGCTTAGCAACCGAGACTGATGTTTCCAGAGTACGGGTAACTCTACCATTTTCAAGCACAGCAGGTTTATAAAGAGTTCAAATAGGGTGAGGAAAGTAATAAACCGAATCAGTTAATTAGTACAGTCCTATGTCTAATTAACAATCTGATTAAATAATGTTTTAGAAATTGAAAAAATAAAAACAAAATCACAAACTCAGTGCGTGCCACCTCCATTAAGTTATAAATCTGCAGTTTTAATACTCCCTGGTGGACATGTAAACAGCAGTTCAGTCTAAATTACAACACGGCTGCAGAAACATACTGTATGAGATGTCAAGTCTTGTAAGATATCCATTTTAAAATGACCCAGTTTTAGAGACACACTTCATTTACGATTTGCATTTATCATCATTTGCATCGAGGATGATGATAAATATTTCAACCCTATTAAACAGTATAAATAAACACAATTCCATTGCCTTTGGTTTCTAAAAAGACAGGCATTTCAATCCTACGTGAAATACAAGCATTTCCTTCATTAGGTCACATCTCCCAAATACATCACAAGTAAACAGTAAATGATGTGCTGTGGACAAAAAAATAAAAAGACAAATTGTTTACGTGCAGGGAAAGTTTGATACAACACCACTTCTCTCTGCAACAGAATAAGCCTAAAAATTTTATGAGTCCTACAGAATGGGTATTATGTTTCAGCATGTCCCATCCTCAGTTGAGCAGGACTTATGTCCTTCACCAAGTGTTAGGGCATCACCAGACATTGGTCTACTGAAGAGAGGAACTTAGGTCTGGGGTTGCGGAGTTCCTTTATGTAGCGGAGACTTGCTTGGCATTGCAGATTTGACCCTTGCTGCTACTCATGGGAGAGGTTTCTGTAATGCACAGCCAAGCACAAAACAACCTTACTTGCTACTGTGTGGGTACCATTCTATAAGTTGGTGCTTTCAGCACTGTCCACCTTCTGTCCAGCCAGACTCAAAAAAATATTTTTTTTTCCCAATGGTTGGTAATAATGAGATAAGGAGAATAAAAATACATTCCACTATCCAATTTAGGGTATCCAATTAAATTCCAGAGTGTAATAAAGTGCATTTTATCAATAACATGTATCAACCACAGTTGCAATACAAACAAAATAACTCAAATTAAAGAAAAAATAATATTTATTTTACAGTTAAAGATTGCAGTACCAGACACGTGCATGTGACTAGGTTACCTGTTTCCTCAATGTTCATCGATAATAATTTTCCCCAAAAAATCCCGGCTTTTGACTTTGTGGAACACTAGGTGGCGCTCCTTCCCTTAGAAATGCACTATGAAAATCTCTATGGTTTTCATGCAGTTTGAGTGGTGGCTTTGTGGAGGAAGCAGCTTTTGTGTTTCTGCTCTAACCATACCTCCAGCTTTTTTTTTTTTTTTTCTTTAAAGAGAAGTGGGGGGGGGGGGGGAAAACTAAAATAAACAAGTTTTAATAAACCAAGACAACTGCTTTATTAGAACAGCTATCAACTCTCAGGAAGCAAAGGGGATTGCTGGGAATATCTTGCAGCAGATGCTTAACCACGGTGGATCATTAACCAGTGGGGTTGCAGAACTGATCAGAGAGAGATGCATCAAAAGGGAACTTCACAGTCATTTACGTATTTTTAAGGATACATAAGGTAAGCCTGGTTCTGTAAGTTATGTCCCTTTGCAATGCATGTTATGATATGTCTTTGCTTCCATGGGACTGTGTTTCCTTCATAAGGAATCTATATTCCAAGCCAGTTACATGTCTTGAATATAGTAATAGGGGTAGCGTGCAAAAAGAAAGGCTGTATATGTGAGTGTATGAGAAGGTTAGTATTCTACCTTTGCATAAGAGTTAATGCTACAATGCTTGCAGTCTTCCGATATATTATTAATATGTTTACCTTAAAAAGCTATTACATCATGTTAATCTACAAGCACAAGGCTGGATATACATATCACATTTTAAAATCATACTGCTTCATTTCTCCAGCTTCTCCGTGAAATAAATACTAAAGCTAACTTTTTTTAATGTATAACATATCTGCATGCATTATTATTATTTGGATAGATGCATTATTGATTTTAGCTGGATAATAATAATAATAATAATATGTGCTTGCAGTGGTTATTTGATTTTATTTGTGCTGGTTTCAGTACATGAATGTTTGCAGCCCCATAAACAAGACAAGTGAAATGAATAGTTCAAATATACATTGCTCATGCAAGAATTGATGGTCAAAGGAAAACAACTGCCTTTGCTTTTGGGATGTCCCTTGGTGATTTAAAGCAACCTATGTTCTATTCTGCAAAAGGTTTGTGGAGTACTGGTTTTATTTATGGTTAGGAATTGTCTTGCTACCTTCCAGGTAATTATACAAATATCCCGATAATGAATCCCTAGAATCAGCAGTAGGGATTGTCTAACCTTTACTTATGATAAAATATTTAGGAGCAAATTAGCTACTCAGAGTAGCCCTATATCAAGAAACAAATCCCACAGGCGCAGTGACTGCCATCACTAGAACCAGAATACTGAATGAGCCAATTTAAACTGACCATATACTGGGGGGAGGGGGGAGAAAAAAAATCACTGCACCTTTATTATTAACCTAGGGACTTTGAATTTGAAAAATGTTTATTTTTGTATAAGTATCAGTGTTTTCTTTTAATTGTGTCTAACTTATTTCACTACAAATACCTTGAGCTTGGATGGTTACCGCTGATAGGGTCGCGGGGGTATACTAAGAACTCCATTATCATATGTGCAAGATAAAAAATATGTACGTGTAAACATATATGATCAGAATACCAGTTTAGAAGAACTGGACTTCTACCTTTTAAAAGGAAGCACAGGAAATCCTTACAGGGTTATTATATGTTTCTGACCTACTGGTACACTGTATTTATTATATTACTTTGTCAATCAATCCGTCAATATTATAGTCTCCCTCCAGATTTTCTTTTACATCCAGGCTGGTCTTACTGGACTGGGAATCTGCATTACTAGGCTCTTTCATCTTTGAAATATCCATTACATCTTTTGAGGTTACTCTGGAAATACTGAAGCTGTTGAATTTCAAACCATCAGCTTGGATACAAGATATTGGAATTGATATAGGTTGTGCATATGATAAATGAACAGTGTTTTTTTTTTTTGTTTGTTTTTTTATCCTATTGCATCACCATCAAAACATTAATATTCAACTCACTGAATAAATAGCCTCAGAGCCGTGTTTGTTGGAATTAACACTCACTATAGCATAACAGGCAGTGTATGTAATATACTCACACACAATGTGAGTAATAGTCCAATTTAATATAAATAACATGTTTCTTTACTGTATAACAAATTTCTAGTTCATAGAGCATCATAACCTACACTGATTTCACTCCCTGCATCATATGTTGCAGATATACTTGGGTATAAAATAAGAAATAATGCCTGATCAGATGCTATATTGTAAAATGTAAACTATAGAACACTTACCATGCCACACACAATACACTCATTACATAAAACAAGCAAGTGGACCTTACAAAGGCTGATGGTGTTTGCAGTGTGACCATTTTATGTGCAAACATAACTTATCCTGACATTTGCATTTTGCGACAGGTCATTTTGGCTGAAGGTAATTTGGAACTACTATGACGCATAAAACTTGGAAGACATGGCATCATTTTTCAGACGAGCCTTAACAAGGTCATTGTGGTTGAAAAGCCTTTAAAACTCTAGTGCTACCAAAAGAAATAAATAAAACATTTCCTTTTTCCATTTCCAGCTCACACGTACTTCTGATGTCTGTTTCAGCATTGCAGATATTGTGATTCAGGGAATTTGTCAGTGGGAAAAAAAAAAAAAGATCTTGATTTCATATGCTGCAAGGCACTTAATCTGCACTGTGCTTAAATGACATGGTGTTCCTGGTTCAAAACAATAAATTAAATGGAGCCTTTAATAAACTATCCATCAATCAGAAAACTTCACTGTATTAGTGACCTTATAAACACCTACTACTTTGCTGCAGTGCACTCATCTGAAGCAATGGCAATATGGAGGTCTCCCATGGTTATTTTACAGTTTATAGTTAGGAATAAAATAAATATACATTATTAGAGGATTTGACAAATGTTGTCGACTGCAGGACTTAGAGCAATTCAGAAACAGGCCTATGTTTAGGAGCCAGGGAAATGGGATTGCAAAACAATCCCCAAAAAGTTAGGAGGCAGCAGTAGGGTGCAATGCCTCCTAGGATCTGTCAAGCCCTACATTGTAACAGCAAACGGATATTTACAAGAATACATCATATGGTTATTTACTAACCACATGTTTGCAATTGTGCATGTTAGTATTATTTATAGGAATTTCCCCAGATTTTGTGAACTGAAGTGCCCATGCCAAAATAAATAAATACATAAAACAAAGGATTAACATGTTACACAGCGAATACAAAAAAACAACAACAGTGATTTACATCACAGCCTTGCGTCATAAAATAACCAAAAGCCAGGTAAAACCTAAAATGACACTTAACTTGTTATGCACCTGACAATGGTATGGCATTCCCATGTTACCCAAAGCAAGCCTAAACATGGCTATCCTTTTCTGCAAGTTTTTGGATTATGAACTTTCTGGAATTAGGGAATCAAATTTCCAAACACCCTAATTACATTGGAAGTAATTAGGGTGTTTGGAAATTGACATTGGAAGTTAGCCCCTGTGTATCTCTGACAGCAGGCTTTCAGGGTATCCTCACATGACCACTGGCAGCTCTTTCATTAGCACATGTGTGTCTGCCTGGCAGAGATGCTGATTAATCATGTAAGGAGTCCCTGACCACACATTCACTGTACACAGTCACTGTTGGGCGTACCCCATCACTACTCTTTTTTTTACTATGAAGTCACATGACGCTGAATATGTTAGCCTATGAAAGACGTGGATAGAAAAAACTTTCGTAACAAATCAGCATGATATTATGTAAACAAGGGTTAGCCTTAATATGGGGGAGCAGATCAATACCTGTTAAGGACAAACTTGTTTTTATTCGTAATCATTCTTCAGCAGTCAAGAAGGTGCAAATAATAATTACCTTAAAATAAGTAAATACAAATGGTAACTCAATTCTTAATTTAATAAACCTATCTAAATTCAGTATTTTCCATACTCATCACTGATACAAGTGCAATAACAATTATTTATTTTATTTATGTTGGTACATGACTTAAGTTTCGCGTACAAAAACCTTGACTACTGAACTGACCACACATTATATCCATATGTGTATAAATAGGTCAGAAATGTTATGCTTTCCCTAGATTATAAGCTTGCGAGCAGGGCTCTCTACCTCCTGTATCAGTCTGTCCTTGTTTGTCTAACTTAGTATGTAGTTCCCCTTTAAGCTCTGTACTAAGCGCTACATAAATTGTTGGCGCTATATAAATAAATGTTAATGTAATGTGTCTGATATATATGTGTATTATGGTTACTATTTTAATTTACTCGTGCCACTTTTGGCTTGCTGGATAATGATTATGAATAAAATAGGTTTAAATTGGATTAATAAAGTTAGATGTGTGCACATAACTGCCATTGATACTATCAGCATTTGAAGAAAAAAAAACTTGTTTTGTATCAAGTTTGCATCATCCAATAAGTTTATCTAATTATTATACACACTAGAACATGTAATAAACAGTATAGCACACTGTAAAGTACTAATCCATGTTTAGTAGATATTCATTGAGTGATGACAAATGAAGTAGAATAAAATGATGAAAAACGCACCCCAACTCTATAATACAAAATTGAGAAGATTTATACTTAGGAGTGCATTACGTAGCAGTATTATACTTCACTGGGAGTGGGCCACATTTGATATTGGTTATAGATTTGCATGGACTCTTGTTAAAGGCACTGTATCATGTGAACAGTGTTTTTACTGTGAACAAAGAGCATAAAAAATGATTGAAAATGATCTATGCATTGTAGAAGCAAAATTTGCAAGTAAATGCCTAAATTAGGAGACAAAATGTGTTTTACATGTATCTGTAGAGTCCCCTGGTTATGACATCACCTGTGGCAAGGTTAGGGTTGCCACCTTTTCTTAAAAAAAATACCGGCCTTGGTACTGTCTCCATAGACTTAACATTGGCCTGATGCCAATTTTTTACCGGCCTGCCGGTAAAATACCGGCCAAGTGGCAACCCTAGGCAAGGTATGCAAATGAACTGCTTTTCAGTGGGAAATGTGTAATTTGCATACCTTGCCACAGGTGATGTCATAACCAGGAGACTCTACAGATACATTTAAAACACATTTTGTCTCCTAATTTAGGCATTTACTTGCAATTTCGCTACTACAGTGCATAGATCATTTTCAATCATTTTTTTGCTTCTCTACATTCACAGTAAAACAATGTTTAGGTGATGCCGTCCCTTTAAGGAATTCTAGCTCTTTTTTCCAAAAGGGCATTTAAATCTATAATACAAAAACTCTGTGGCTAAACGTAAAGAGTGAACCTTTGATGTTTTCGTTTCTGTATTACAACTCCCAGCATGATAGGCAGGGCATTCTGAGAGATGCAAACTGTATTGTCTTAAGTACCAGATTTAGCACAATAAGGTAACATTAATGCAGTGTATTTTCCTTTTATACTTGCTGGTTTGTTTATAAAATGTCAGCGTATAATGGTAATTCTTCTTAAGAACCTTAAAAACCCAGCTCTTGATCAGTTTTATTAGGTTTTCCAATGACTCCATGAATACCATATTTTAATTTGTGAACACCTTTGATCACGTGTACTGCTAATACTTTGCATATAACACCAATTCCTGCTTTTGCACACTTCCTGTATCTCAGAGGGCTGGAAGTGTTTTTATCCCAGCTGAAAATGCCATAGAGAACAATCAGAGTATCAATGTTCTAGAATAAGCAGAGTATCAATGCTCTAGAATAATCAGAGTATCAATGTTCTAGAATAAGCAGAGTATCAATGTTCTAGAATAATCAGAGTATCAATGTTCTAGAATAATCAGAGTATCAATGTTCTAGAATAATCAGCGTATCAATGTTCTAGAATAATCAGAAAATATAAATGTACATTAAATAACAAACAAGGTAATACAATACCTACTTCATATGGCTATTTTTATTTCAAGAAGCATGCTTGTATAATCAGTACACTATATGCAGGGCTTCCATATTTTTATGAAGTGGGCCACGTAATCAGAAATGTGTATTGGGCCAAATAATAATAATAATTTATAGTAATTGTTTAGAATAGCAGGTTAGCCACAGAACAAACGTCTCATTATATATCAGTAATACAGAAGCATTTCAAAACAAGTTTAAACTGGATCAAACAAACACATTTATAGGGATTCTGGGAATATTGGTAGTTAGGTCAATTGGAACACATTTAGCCCATGTTTGGTACCTCAACCCTAATGCCATGTGCACAGTCAAACCAACAAAAAAGGACTATCAACTGAGCAACTTAGAAAGTCTATTGCTCTTCTGCTGATTCTTATTTTCAGGCCTATAGGTTGCAAGTAGCAATTCCTTATCAGAAACCTTTTCACACGATTGATTTGCAGATTGCCCTGCTTTTTAGTGTCATCTGTAAATAGTACACATCAGTCCATTAATCTGGCTGCTTGATAAGAGCTTTTCTTCTGTACTGTCACTCAATGCAGCTTATGTCTCTTGAAACTCTCAAAATACCAAGCTACAGTGGAGCAGCTGATAAAAGATGTACACAGCAATATGAGGCCTATTTTCAGTTCACAGCTCAATACTTTATCATTGTAGCAGTACCATTTCAGATTTTATATTTAGAAGACAAAGGAAAACATCACTCTAACAACTGTGTAACAAGGCCGGGGGAATCCTCAACAGGTAAATATCTTTCTCAACGTGGCAGGGAAAAAGAACATTGGTACAGTTTGTTTATACTTCACCTTTTTATTTGCGGTGAAGTAATAAGATAATGTTTATGCCTTTCTTAAAAACATGATATAGGTTAGTAGAATCTGGCATACTGTGTGATTATTCCCTGGCGTGGGGAAAATGAGTTGCTAAATGATTATACATTAAATAAGATGTTGGCAAATAAACATGAATTGAAAACAAACAAAGCTTATAAATGACATAAATTAATGTCTAGTGATCAACATTATTTAATCAATAAAATAATATTTGGATAGTGGTTATTCTTGAAGATAGTGGTTGCCCTATGAAGATAGTGGTTGCACTTAAAATGGTGACATATAAATGGATGTATGATCATAGTATAATGATTAAGAAAGAACACAAAGCTTTTTTTTCATTCTTTAAGATTTAAGAACCAGAAGTTGTTGCCTGTAGTCTTCGTGTTTTGTTTTGTTTTCTTCCAATAAATATTATAGATATTCTGCTGGATTGCTTTTATATTTATACTATCGATGTCTAATTTCTGCAGTTCTCTTTAAGTTCACAACCATTTGCTTTTTAGTGGACTAAACCTTTTGAAATAGTTTCACAACTTACAGATGGTGCTGTTCTTTTGGCAGCAAAATAAACATAACTGGGCTTAAATAATTATAATAGTATAGGTGTATTAACATTCCCCCATGCTTTAATTAAAACACCATAGTCAAACTTTAAAGGAGCAATAATGTTTTAATATACCAATTGATCTTATAGAAACACAACTGATGGCAGTTCAAATATGTACAAGTACAAGATAAACTGTACAAAACATGTCTATTATTGTTGGAATAAGTGCTGCATATTACCCAAAAAACGGCATTTTCAACCAAAAGGATGCTGTATTAACCCCTTCATGACCGGACATTATTACATTTTTGGGGGGCATTCTGGACAATGGCTGGTTTAACATTTCAGTTGTGTTTATGGTTAGTTGTAATTTTATTCTCTCTCATTTACTGCACAAAATTATATATATATATATATATATATTTTTTTTTCGGGATAAGAAGTTCTTCCTTCAGATACCATTATTTTGATATATCATATCATATAATTTAAATTGGTAAAAAAAAAAAATATGGTGGAAATTAAAGAAAAACAATGTTTTCCAACTTTTATTTGAAAAATCTTTTATTTATCTAAAAGGGAAAATGAAAAAAATGCTAAATAGATTACAATATGTGTCCTGAGTTTGGGAATATCCCAGGTTTTATTTTATTTTTTTAAAAACATGGTGACATGGATATCTATTCTGAATCACAGAATCACCCCACATGTACAGAAGTGTATTTTGACACTTATCATAACAAAGATTGCGGTAGTAATTCCCCCCCCCCCCCCCCCCGTACTTTAGGCATGCATTTTATGCGTTATTGCCACAGTGATACCACCACATGCACAAGTTTGCTATGTTTAAGTGGAAGGGCTAAATTTGGGATACAGTCATTGCAGATTTGAAATGTGGACGTTTGATAGGCAGCACACTCCTAACTTGCTACCCTGTTCCTGCATGGGTTATATATCTAGCAGTTGTGGGCCCTACTTTACTTCTGGGGGCTTGTGTAATGCGCTGGCTCCACTAGCAGTATTTTTTTATTTATTAGGGGGTGGGGTTGGAGGCTGAAGGCATGCTGCCCAAACTATAATTAGACTCTCCCTGACCCACAATTGCAGGGAGAGACTATTTGACAGTTATACAATCACTGTGATTGGCTGTCAGAGAGATCAGATGTGTATTTGGGGGAATCTCTGCAGACATAGCTGGAGTGCCTTGGTCACCTACAGCCCGATCAGATCTCCATGACATGGCACGATCACATCTCCATGGTCATTAACGGCATGTTTTCCTGTGACATGCCTGGCACCTCAGGTGTCAAAGTGGATAATGGTCACAAAATAGGAAACCAAACATAGCATTCCTGTAATACTAATATGTATATGCTAAATCTCCCTCCATATGTTTCTATCTATGTTTCTATGTTTCTCCCTTTAAGCAATGCTGTGTTTTAGCAAACAAAAGTCATTTTATTTTTTTGTTCTCTTAGTTTACTGTTGTATTACGCGCATATGTTTGGGGGCAGCAAGTCAATAACAAAAATGTAAAAAAAAAATGTAAATAAGTAATTTTGCAATTCAGTGACTAAACAATGTTTCTATTATGCAGGAATCATGGTGAGCAAGGAAGGGGACAAATGTGTGCTGACATCTTCAGAAAGTGAAGTTGAACCAGCAGTGTCACTTGCCTTAGAGATGAAATATGCATTGGACGCCAACAGGCAGATTAAAAAGAGAAACAAAGCGCTCCAAGTGAGGTTTAAAGATATTTGCGAAGCCCAAAACGAACAAAGGGATAAACAGCTTTCTACGGTGCCGCAAACTGACAAAAAAGATACAAAATCTATGTCTTACAAAGCGTATCGGAAATACATGACAGTGCCTGCTCGAAGGTCCATACCTAATGTTACAAAGAGCACAGGAGTCCAGACTTCACCTGACCTAAAAAAGCGTTACCAGACGTTTCCAATGGATCGCAAAAAAGGGAATCTTTTAAAAAACGCTGCTGGTGGGGATACGCTCAAAGGTCAAAACAATGGATTTCTTATAGATGTGAAGGATAAAGTAGACCATAGAAACTCAGGGGAGACTATTCAATGCAGCAGGGTTAATGAACAAGTGGTGGCAGACCTGATGGTCCATTCTAGCGAACACATGGATTCCGTCAATCTGCTTTCCTCGAGCAATTGTTCAGATGCATGTAAAAGCACTGATTTGCACAGCTGTACTAAAGAGTCTCCTTCTCTTCAAAACCCAGCAAACTCTACTTCAGAACAGGTCATGTGCCATTCGCATGAAATGGCAAAGCATGATAAATGGCCATTAGGTAACACGCAGTCCAATCAATCAGCACATGTCAAAGTGCTTTTGAGAGAGGAAGCCACAATTCATTCACCTGCACTCAACCCAAACTTGACAGACCCCGAGGATTCAAATTTAGCAAACGATAATGAACGAACAGTTTGCCCATTGACAGAGGACGACAATAAAAGAACTGCACATCTTAATGGCTTACAAAACCAAGATGCAAACGCAAAAGCCTGTACAACGCAGTGTCAAACAACAGAATGTAATGAGCAGACCCTTCAGATAAATGTTTTACCTAAAAATCAGCCTTGTCAGACGGCGGTTGCTTTGGGTGACGATTGCCAACAAATTGTGCCTCACACAGAAGTGATAGACTTAAAAGCACAGCTCCAAACCATGGAAACTCTCATCAGTTCCAGCCAGGAAACAATTAAAGTGCTTTTGGGGGTCATTCAGGAGTTGGAGAAAGGAGAAGCTCACAGAGAAGGGTGAGTGTAAACTAACAGTACAGTGGTCCTGCTTTACGATAGACCAACCTCATCATCCTCTGGTAGCCTTGCTGCTGTTGACTACAACTGCCATGATGCTCATCTAGTTTCAGATGGGGGTTAAAAGGGTTAATGAATAACCTGAAGAGTCACCGGATGAGTACCAATGCTGTAAAAAAAACAAGATTGTGCGGTAGGTAGCCCTCTGCTGTTTCTGAACTACAATTCCCATGATACCAAGCTATCTTTTTGAATCCCTCAGCACTATGGGAGTTGTAGTTCAGTGGCCATGAGTGGGCTACATTTTGTCCAGTCCTTTCTTAGAAGGATACAGAAGAAATAGAGTCAATGCATAAAACACAGTTCTACCTTTCTCAGTAAGGAGGGTTCTTTTTTCACCCTTCAGTGTACCAGGACCGTGAGTTAATAAATGAAAACAGCACAGGTTAGTTTATCTGTGTAAGGTGAGCTGCATTGCTGGTCTCAGGGTTTTGAGATACGTTCTGTAAACCCCATAGCTGTGTGTATGAGGTGATAAATCTCTGTGGTGCCAGGAGCTTTTAACCAAACAGATGAGGTGATTTATTGTACGTTAAATAGAATTTCTAGAGCCAGGAACTGATCACAACTATTACAAGATCACGACTTACAAGTCATTGAGAAACTGCTTTTACTCATGGACTAACAGAGAACTTCTTTTACCCATCACTGGTATCACTATTTACCAGACAATTACAAGGCTATTTTACCCACCTCTTGTTTAAGCCATAGCACTGCATAGATCCTTAAGCAAAGAGCCCATTCCCTGGAATAATACTAATTGAGGTATGATTGAGTTGGATCATCCTCTGGGTTAAAGCCCAGCCTTGAGTGTGCATTAGTGCAATTTACATGGTGGCAGGCTCCTGCATGGATTCTTTGTAGGCCCTCAAACATGTCTGTCAGATAAACTGGGGGTGGAAGCATGGTCCATACCCTCTTAACTCATGAGTAGTATACTGTCTATTGTCAAAATACAACTTTGATTTTTGCAGTAAGACACTGCGTTGTAATGAATCCTGCAAATGAATAGATTAGCCTCTTCTTCCTATATGTAGACATCACTTTAAACTGGAGTGTAAAACGTGTGTGTATATCCCTGCTTAGTGAATAGCTCACAACACAAATTAGCCATCTGAAACATTACAAAGCACAGTATAGCACAGGACATTTTTAATGTACACAAAAATACAACAGCAGGTTCCTAAACATGTCTTCATGTACGTCACATAAAATAAGCCAATCATGTGTGGGTGTGTAAATTCACTGGACGAAATAACATACATAGGAACATATTAAATCTGCATCTGAGTACCCTGATATTTTTGTATATTATCCAATTTTGTGCAGTAATAGATGGAATCAAAATTATGTTTTACATTCTATGGGTTAACCTCAACAACACTGATTATTTGATACTCCCAAGCTGTTTTGTTTTGAGCTACAACATATTTATTCTGACCGTCTAAAAATATCAGTCAGCTGCAAATAATAATAACCATATACATAATTTCCCTTCTGGCTACTTGAAACTGAAACCATCATCAAACCCGAACACGCTCTCCTTTATTGGAAAAGAGTATAACATTGTATACACTAGCTTCATTCTAATGTATCCTTATATAGCCATATATCTTTATATATATATTTATATACACTACTGTTCGAAAGTTTGGGGTAAATTAGTAATTTCCTTGTTTTCCATGAAAGTCTACATCAAATGAGTTGCAAAATTAATGGGTTATACAGTCAAGATATTGACTTTAAAATGATAAACTTGGATTTGCTAACACAATGTGACACCGGAACACAGGAGTGATGGTTGCTGATAATGGGCCTCTGTAGATTCCAAAAATCAGCAATTTCCATTTAATACATTAACAATGTCCACACTGTAATTCTGATACATTTGTTAGTTTAATCTTTATACTTTAGATCTTTATACATAAAAAAAAAAAGGAAATGGTAGTGTATATTAATATATATATATATATATATATATATATATATATATATACATATATACACACACACACACATATACACACACAAAATCTACATATTAATGAATTGTGTCCGTGTAACCATATATATTCAATATTATTTGTATCCTTTGTAAGTATTAATGTCTAATACCTATTTTGGTATAATCGCAGGTTGGAAACGACAGACTTAAATGACCTTTTATTTCTATATTGATACAATGTGACTGCCTGTGCACTTGCATCAGCCTCATGTGACTACTGACAGTGACTTGTTTTGTACTTGGCCAATTTTACATCTTTAATCAGTTTTATAAAATGTTTAAAAAAATATTATATTAAGATGTGTTTGTGATATAGTACTATCACAGGAAGATGTTAGCAAAGTTGTTCTTTAATGCCAGTTGTTTTCAATGTTAAAGTATATCAACAAACTGGGAGCAGACATGCTATTTTTTATTTTAATTGTTTAATCATGCTATAATCTTACAATGATTATCATTATAACGGAACCAAGTGCCACACATAAGAGTATTATATGGTCTTGGAAGTATATTCACAATAACTTATCTAGATGCCTTGTAATAAGGATTTGTTGGTTGTAATATTATATAGATTACATTTTATTGCTTGCCTTAATGAGAACCCTGTTATCAACAGATTAGTGGATGGCATGTCCATTTTGCTTTCTTGAAGGCTTAAATGGGCGTTTGATGCATTTGTGAATGTGTAACCTGTATAGGTTTTTAGTGCAAATAAAAGCATGGAATCCCTTTAAAGTTTCTCTATAATGATTCCTGTCCTAGAAAACTCCCTGTTTTTGCTTATATGGTTCTATCGATTCTCACGGGGTGCTTCCAGCAGGAAATTCGTGATCAGATAATTCAGAATTGTGTTTTTTTTGTTTTAGCAGTTGTAATTGGAGGGAGCAGCACAGCTGTGTGATGTCACTTTTAGGGCAAACCCCTGCATCTCTATAGGAGACCTCTTATTGGCTACCAAGCAATATGGTGTAGATGCACATTTTTTGCACATAGGATTAACTTATGCATTTACTTATCCTTTTATATCTTAGTCGAGTTTGGAAACTTCTTTTAGACAGATCCTCTGGTTTAGCAAAAGTAATATTCACCATGGAACACTAATTATAATAAATAGAGTTATGCAATCAATAATGTGACAAAAGATGACAGGCCAACTACATTAGCCATATTTTGTAAAGTATGTACATACATATAGGTATTTCTCTTACTTTTATATTTATCTGTTCCTGTAAGGATACATATCCATCTTCTTAAAATACAGTTTTGCAGATAATGGTCTTATCCTCTAATTACTACTATTGTATTATATATGGGCTTTTTGTATTCTCTGCCTTATTAGCTTTAGTGATGTCTTTCACTGAATGGCATCAATATACTTACTAAACCAATATGTTCCCATTAAATGTAGCCATTATAATCTGCAGAACCAATAAATGGAATATGCTTATTTAAAAAGGTCTTTTGTTAAGGGAAATATTGGCTGGCCTCCCACTGCTTGCCGGGTTAAGCATTATCCATCTGCACAAGAATGGATATTACTGCAGATTCTCAGGTTTAATAGGCATTTTGGAATCAGATGTATGTAGGATATACATGTTCCCTACATAGGAAATGACTGGGAATATGTGGCCATCCGCTTTTTACAGGATATGTTCATGGGCCCTTTTCTTGGCATCATGTCTGTTCAGCAAGGTAACATATCAGGAATACTTTGACATTTAATAATAGATGAATATGAACTGACATTTAAACAATAAAAATAATTATTTTAATTATTTAAAAAAAAAAAAAAAAAAAAAACCTATCTTATAGATATTTCCTGTGCATGAAAGGGCCAACCCAGGAACTTCTATCAGTCAAAGCGCTCCCATAGAGATGCATCTGGATCCTCTATGCACATGTGAAAAGTGCAAACAAAAGATATGTATGACCTTGTGCATTGGATGTCCCAACGCATCTCTACAGACAAATATGGGAATGTATTAAATGGTGCCCATTCCAAGCATTCGTAATGCTCTCCCTATAATGTAAATATTGAGCATGCTTGATCATAAAAGAATACATGCACTCAGAATTTGCAGAATAGACAGGAGGTGGAGCATGCTTATTTTTAATGCTAAAATATGGTATAATTATGCATGTCTGAGTATATATAAATGATGTCATACTTAACGTAACATGCTCAGCAAACATGCATATATTTTCTCACTAAGATAGCGCTTTAAACAGCTCATCCAAATAATTGCTGTAACTCCAAATAGTTCTAGAATCAGTGAACAAAAGTAAAATGCCTTTCTTGTTTAGATCTGTAAATTGCTCGGCAATTTACCGGCATAATACATACATGATGTTAAGTCAGCTGCATTCGTATCTTTATAGTACATTCGACAGAGTCACAAAGATTTGCATGAAAAGGTACTCCCGTGATTTGTGAGGGTTGTAAATGGATAGATACAGTGCAAATCCCAAAAATGGCATTCAGGTTTAATGAATAAACCAGGATATAGCATGTGCTAGTGAAACTGCCAGCAAATCTACAGAGTAAAGTCTGCTGGATGTCTGCTTTTTGGTCCATACACGGTTTATTTGCATGGCCATTTTTCAATCAGCGTCCAAACAGTTTCCAATCTATTTTTAGGACGACTAGACGTCCGTGACATAGGTCCTAATATTCCACAAATAAGTAATAAAAATGTGTCTAGCAGGATGTGTAGATCCAGAAGTTCCACTGTTCTTATTAGGTAGTGACACCATAATGCGGAAATCCCCTGCCACATGACATCACCTTCTGTCAGACAATCAGGCTCCTTCTCTACTGACCTCTACTGCTGCAGTCAGCTGCAGTGGGCAATAAATACTCTGAATAGCTGGAGAGAGGCTGCACTGAACTGCATTAGACAGGGAGGTCCTACCAGACAATATAGCTTCCAAGTTAGTGAAGCAAGTATATAAATCAGAATGCAGCTTCAATTTGAAATGCTTGAGGTTTTGCCCCGACCTTCTGTAACTTTTCCTATCCATTTTCTATATAATTCAAGATTAAATCACATCATTAAAAACTAAAACATGTCATTTTACTTTTGCATCCATGCTAGAGCATCTCTTTAACACACAGAAACAAGGCATGGCCATCTATTAAACAATGCAATCATATGCTAAAATAGCCTGCAAAATACAATGTATGACTGGCTACCACTAAAACTACATTAAAAAAAATAAATAATAATAATTTCAATAAAGTGGTTTAATCTTAGGTTTGCATATAACCAAAACCAAATACAGTTCTGTAGGGACTAAAACATACATAGATTAAGGGAAAATGTAAAGTGTCTTTCTCTGGTACACAACAATTTGTTGTGGCTGCATATATAAATCATACTTCAATGGTGAACATGTAATTTTAATACTATGCCAAAAAGCTGATGTTATATATAGCAGATAGGAGATATTTAAAGCACATTTTTAGCTTATGTATTATGTGGGCAGAATTGCAGATCTTGTATTTATCCTCTGTATCCCCTACTACAAAAAGGGTTTAGCTGACTGAACCATTTTAAGGACAAATGTTGGCAAAAAGATAACTTATTTTAATTTAAACATAGCCCTCTTTGCTCCATTTAGGTTTATCAGGGGGCTGACATGTTAGGTCAGATCTTCATGCATCTGACCCAAGATCCTAAACAACGTGTCTGCCGTGAAAACACATATGCTAATAGATCTCAGTATTACAGATACAGGAAATCCTAATGTAGTAATTAAAACAGTGTTATAAAAATGAAAAAACTATTTTAAAAAGTCGTTAAAAAAAGATGGTGAAGATCTGCCCATATAGCAGGGTGACCATTTACTATACGTACAAGTGAACTGCAAAAATCAGACATTCAAGTTGGAAAATACAACATGATGAACATGATCACTGTGTTAGCAGAATTGCAAGCAAATGCACAAAATAAGAGAAACATATGTTTTAAGTGCGTCTCTGGTGACACAACGTATGGCTTGATATGCAAATTACACATTGCTCATTGACAATTAATTTGCATAGCTAGCCACACCCACTTAAAGCATATTTTCCTCTTTTCGCATGTATTTTTGCCAACATAATGCACAGATTATTTTTTTAAATATATATATTTATTCTCTACCTTTACAGTACAAGGAATATTTAGGTTGACAGAGTCCCTTTAACTTGCTTATCATTTATACAAGTTCACTGTTTAATATGAATGTATCCTACAATTTGTACATAGCTGTAAGTTTATGCATCTAGTGCCGTCACTTTATCATTGGTTAATAACTCACTGGTTACAAGAACCGGCTGATATGTTTTATGCATTATATATTCCAAAACCACTATTTATGGTTTTAGGAGAATTTCGGATGAAAGGGGATTACGTTAAACATGTATCTTATAGTCTGTTCATTTTTTTGGGTTACAAGCTGGTTAGTAATTTAAATTTGGCACAGCTATTACTTTGTATATAGGCAGTTTACACATTCTTATCATGTCCACCAGTTATTTACACATGGACAACACACATTGTGCATTGCAGCCAGATTAATAATGCTCTATATATATATATTTCTATTCTACCATGCATATAAATCTAGTTACAATATAGGCATTTCAAATCTATGCAGTTAAGTGGCAGTAACTGTACTTTAAGTAAAACTATCCATTTGTTAAGATATCATTTTATACAATAATGCTCATTTTTTTTTTATTTGTGTAAAAATAGAAGACTGCCCATTACTTAAGACTGCTGAGGTCACATACATTGCCATTTTTGGTTTATGCATCACAGCCCAAAAAGCCTATTTCTGATTACTTGTGAAGAAGGAGAATTTCTATTGCATGTTATTAACTTTATTCATGTTTATTGTTTGAAAAGCACTCAAGAGATGTTCTCATTGTCTACTGGGATTTTAAATTGAGTAACTTGTGTGACAGGACAGATTCAATCACTAAGCCAGACTGTAATGACATTCAGAATAGCAAAGAATATATGTATTTTTTGTATTATTAATAAATAACCAACCAAGCTTTATATTATTGGTTTTATTATTTCCTAGTGTTTGTTATTGGAATGTCTGTTATATTTACACACAGCAGGTTACTACAATTACTTGTGCTATGTTGCAAAAAAACCCAAACAAACAAAAGAACCTTAATATTCTAGCAGTGGAGGAACAGTAAATCTATTTTGTTTTTGTTTTTGAGAAGGATCTGTGAATCCAAATTAAATTTCAATTCCAGCATTAGATGAAATATGTGAGGGAATCAGTACACAGTTATTAGGAGAACTCACGTGTTGTATGTGCACCAAAGTGTTTTCCTTTCCTGAGCAAGTACATTTCGCTGAACTGTGCAAGGATGTGAATCCCAAAGCCATGTAGCTACCACTGGTGCTTAAACCCAGTGTTGGGGTTCACATCTTTGCACAGGGTTTACCATTGTTTCTGTTTGGTAGTGTTGTGCCACACTATTTTACCCTTGCTGTATTTGTGTCCACCTATAGACCCCATATATTCTTATTTTTCTTCATTCATTGAACTATTACTTCAGAATGATACAGGGATTATCTGCTTCTCTAATGACAGGGAGGGGGGGGGGGGGAGTAGAGGGGTTGAACCCCCTTAGGGCCCTTAAACGTAGATGTTTAAATAGCATGATACCATAGGCAAGAGGGTAAGAGGTTGTATCTGGTCATATAAATATTGGGCAGCATTGCTTAGTTTTACTGTGTTCATAAACCACACTTCATCTTTTACCTCTGCGTTTGCCCTCCCAAATACCAGTCACCTCTCATCTTGCAGTCTGTTCCATTGCTAGGGCACAGTTTCTACCCAGAGGGCCGTAGGAAGTCATATCACGAAGGACTTTGGTTTTAGTCCCACCTCTGTTGTGCAAATCATAGCCAAGCTATGTAGTGCTAGATTTCATAATTAATAAGCTAAACCTCCTTAATATACAGTATTTAAACCTGTGGGTCAAACAGTGAAAAAGCAATGAGGCTGGTATAGCTTTTCTCACAGAAAGTACATCTAGAATCCTGGAAATAATGGAAAAGAAATGACCGTCTCTGTCATCCATTTTATGTTGACTGTTCCTTTAACCTGCAATGCCCACAATCCCAGTGTTATAAAATCTAGAAGCATTTCCTTTGCAGACAGCTTTGTACGCTTTTCTAACCTTGATCAAGTCGTGAGAGAAGCAAACGTCAGAATAAACAAATGTAGGAGCACAAGAGATTGCAAGGAGGAGTTGCATCTCCGAGAAATGAATTCATCACCTAGAAAGGAGAGCAGTTTTTGCAGTGACTTTGTCAAGGATGCCCTTGTCCAAACATTCTACTCCTGCTAGCATTTCACGAAGAAAGGTGTGGCTACTGTGCATTGGATTTAAATATGCGGCTAAGGCAGAGATATCAAAACTCAAAAACGTGAAATGGAATATTGTAAGGTTTATCGCTGCCCAAGATTAGGACAAACTGTATCATTAAAATAGACGGTGCAGATATATTTACACTTTAACATTTGACTGCTATAAAGCAGGAGATGGTAATAGAATAAGAGGAAAGAAGGACACAAACAAAGTCATATTGACAGGCAAATGCATTTAAAGTTTAACAATTGATTTGCTAAAGCATTGACATTCAGTATAATACAAGAAAATATTATTTAGTGTAAAGAGTTAGAAAGAAACAATGTCTTGAACAACATATACACCAAATTAGAGCTCATTTTTAAAGGAATGGGTTTTTTCGGAACTTGCATTCAGTACATTACTTTTATATTTATGTATCTAGTGCCAAACATTTCCACAGCACTTGGTATATAACATGAATAGGACCATACTTTCTAATTTTCTATATTCCTTCCATTACCTGACTTTTTTTTTTGTTACATATGTTTTTATTTGGTTTAATTGGTAAGAGGAGTTTCAGAATATTTAAGGGGATAAGAGCAGGCAAAATTATATACTTGAATTTTGTAAATAACATTTTACTTTAACTCTTTGAGTGCATATGGTTGTGTATGAGCCTTTTAATGACTATATGTGGATTTGTGTGCTTTATTGACATACCATTGGTTTGCTTCTTTACATACCTACAGACTATGCACTTGTCTGGAGCCCAATCAGTGCACAAGGCTTTCTGTGAGCACTGTAATGCCATAAGTCACTATCTTATTCTGGAACACTTGCTTTAGAGGTATAAGTGAGAAAGACACATAGGTGCCAACTCATGCTCCAGTGAAGAGTAGTCCCCCTTCTGGGTGCTGTAGCATCTCAGATCCGATAGAAATCTGCCAATATAGAAATGAAGAAACTCCCAAAGGAATGCCAGCAATGCACCATCTTAGTGAAAAAGTACACTATTTTAATTTAGATCCAAAAATCTAGCGTATCAATAAAATCATAGAAATAGACACAAGGACAGGAACAAACGGACAAAATAAATCAGGCAAATATGCTTGACGCATTTCGCACATAAGATGTGCTTAATCGTAAGGCTGCTTAACGGTCAGTCTTAATTTTATTCATTGCAAAGCCAATGTAAGTCTCCATTAACTAAAGGAGGCCATTAATAGAAAGGGAAACCTCTTAACCAGCATGAATATGACATGGTGCAGCCCAAATGACTAAAGTTACGTACAATACATAAAGGGATCAACGCACTCACAAAACAGGTTGGATTTCAAAGCTAAAGTTTCTCAGAACTACATAACAACACCTTAAAGGATAAAGGAAGATTTGGTCACATGAGATGACCGTACCATGCTTAGCCCATATCATCCCTTATCTTACGGGTGATGCGTTGATGTGGTAACTAAGGAATGAAATTTGCTTAACAACAAATGAATTTCATGATGATCATACAGAGAGCTCTCATTTTGCTTTGCCTTGTACTTTCTACACAGGTGACTTTGCTGCAGTGACATAACCATTGAGGCTTATCATACAAGACATTTAGCAATGTTCAACTGCAGCTAAAACAAAATGTAAGCAGGTTTTGTAAACTGAAGGTGCCAGCTACACTAACAAGTTTGCCAAGACAATTGGAATTGCAACAGCCAATTGCTGGAGGCTGCCTGGGATGTCAGCCAATTAAATATGGATGATGTCTCTATATGAGCAAGCCCCCTGCCAACATCCCTTAGCCCATCATTATGCCTAATTGCAGCTACTAATGGGCCGGCCATTTGTTTTCAGTTTAATATTTTATCTATTAGCTAGGGCAGAATGTGGACAAACTACACATTGACTAAATATTCTATAGATTGAACCAACCATTCTCTTTCCTGAACATATATACTGAACTGGCCAGGAATCGGGCCACGTTTCATAGCAGGAATGCCTAATCTTGCTACCATGCAGTAAAGAGAAGCAATCTCAATATCTTGCATGACCATATACAAGCGGAGTCATACAAAACTAACAAGCAGAGTGCTGCTTGTGACAATTTATGGCACCAAACATTACATGATAATCTATACAATCTCATAACATGAGCGTTTTTCCAAAACTGCTACTAATGAAGATACTGTGACCAGTTCATTCAGGGATGATTGTGTAAAATTAGCCTGCATTAAATATAAGTAGAATAGAAAGCAGTCTGCCCTGGGGTCTGAATAGAATAGCAATTCTGTCAACCTTCATTTCTGGTCAAAGAGTAATCTGCGTCCATGTTACTCTATATAGAAACAAATATGTTGTTACTCTCCAGCTAATCTGCTTAGAGAGCAAGTTTATTTTTTTTCTCATTGCCTGCTGTCTGTCTCTTATGGTTCAATGTATGTTGTTCATATGGTTTATTTATCAATATGATTTGTGATCACCTTTAAAATCCTAATTTGACTGTAACCTAGTTATGCATCGGAGGGAGAATGCTTAATGTCAGATTTCTGATTTAGATGGTTTGAGGTCAGTTGACTCATAAGGACAATATTGTATCACAGGTGTATATTTACTAAAACGTTAACAGCAGAGTTGGAACTTTCCAAGTCAGCTATTAATGTCTGATTTTTGAAATTCACTTGCCAGTTCACTTTGTATTGAATAACATTAACATTAATTGACGACACTGAACTAAACAGACAGCTGCTGCCAATTGCTCTTTATAAAAGGTTTGCAAATAGCAAACAAGATATTATCACTGAAACTAACTTCACACAAACCAAGACTTCTTCACTCGTCGACTAAGACAAGGACTATCTGTCTATATCGAACACATTTAACTATATTGGCTATTTTTATAGGGATTGTGTACCATAATTAGAACCATCTGTTTGTTAGTCAAGGTTATAAATCATGCCGTAACAAAGGCTTGCAGGCCAGACCCTATAACATGAAGTGCCTATGAATTTGGGATACAATTTAAAAAAAAAAAAAAAGTAAAATTACCAAAGGAGAGGCAATCTTTGATCGTCAATCTGACTACAAGTCCCATGATCACCATAAAAAAAGGCTTCCAAGATACTGGCTGAGTATCAAGGACAGTCGTAGATGACAGCAGCTTCTGTGCCAAAAGATTTTTTTTTATACCTGATGAAGAGATGCAAGATAAATGCAGTACAATTAACCACCATATACTGTTTCTTTTATAGGCTTTCATATCGGACTGGTCAAGACACAGCAAACTGTGACACATGCAGGAATAGTGCATGCATTATCTATAGGTAGGTCCATATCCTTATTGTTAACTTATGGTTTGCTCTTTTTACTTAGTATTTGTAGAAAATCTATTCCTAGCACAGAACAATTATTATTATTATTATATATATAATTCTTCAGTCATACAATTGCAGAAAATAATGCCTTTTCATGAGTCCTACAATGCCAGAATATATCATAATGCTATATAATAATATATAGCATAATGGGATAAGGCTAGGTTTCTCTATGTGAAAGTCAATAAATCCAACAAATATTCTACATTTCTTTTCAAACGTACAGACAGTGTATATGAATCTGCTGAAATACTATCTGCGCGTTATGTGCAGCGGTGAGCCTGGGCGAGTAGAATAAATATAAAAAAAGGAAACCAAGGAATTCCAATGACTAAGCAATCTCTATAAGAGTCCAGTAGGGCATTGGGGGAATGTAGATCATTAATATTCCCAATGACTGAAGCAAACCATTGATTGTTTTTATTGGTTATGTACAATGCCATAGATTGTATTATTTATTTTTTACAGTTTCCCACTCTGTCCTTGATGTACCCCAAACAGATAATGGTTAATCTATCCCCAAAGCATTATAGATTCTTATTTGTGTAGACTGGTGCAATCCAAAGTAACCTTTATCATGTAGATGACAATTTGTATGAAACCTCCAATTGTTTGCACTTATTAAAGAGGTCAGTTATTACAGGCTGCTGTATCATATTAATTAGTGAGGAGTTTGGGAAACCACTTAAGGCTCATTTACAAGGGTGACCTTGGAGCGGTGATTGTAAAACAATAAATCACAGCAATTAAATGGTATTGCACCCAATGATAGTACATTAGGTTTGTGCAAGTAATTGCCAATTGCACTGGCATACGGATTTAATGTGGTTGGATATATTGGGAGTGTTTTGATGAGGTGCGGGAGCTCACTGCCAAAACAATATATATCATCTGTGTTATTTTAGAAAAAGGGACTCCGTCCACCTAGATCTTGTTAATACTGTGAATGGAGAGAAATAAAAAATTATGAAAAATGATGTATACACGGTGTTAGCAGAACAACAAATGCCAAAATTAGGAGAAAAATTTGTTTTTAAAGTGTCTGTGGAGTCTCCTGTTTATGATGTCACCTTGTGGCTTGAAATGCAAATTATACATTTCCCATTGAAAATGAGTTAATTTGCATATCAAGCCACAGATTACATCAAAAGCAGGTGACACCACAGACACATTTAAAGGGACACTGAACTTTTTTTTTCACTTGCGCTTCTAATATAGAAGCACAAGGGAAATGTCCGTTGTCCCTAGTATGAGGATGAACTGGCATGTACTTTTGATAGTACACGCCAGTTTATCCTCTGACGGCAGGCTTCGGTCTGTTTGGCGACCGTCTCTCTCTGCTCCTCGTTTTTGCATGGGATCAGCCTTCACTAGGTCCCCCTGCTGATCCCATGCAAAACAAGGGTGTCTCTCTGTGCTAGCAGCATTAGACCCTCGCATTTGGCTGTCAGAGCGGGGCAAGCCCTTGCTCTGATTGGCTGTGAGTGTGCTAACGTTTGTCGGCACCGGTACTGCTCTTAGTTTATGCATGTAATTCACACAAGGTATAGATCATTTTTCATCATCTCTACATTCACGGTATAATGTTTAGGTAGGCAGAATCCCTTTAACACAAATGTTTGGCATGGAAATTAGTCCTGTTTGTCCCTGGGTCTTACGATGACATTTATTTTATGGGCAGTAATACTGCTGCAGTAATTGTACAACTCTCCTTAAAAACTATAATCCGTCCGTGTGCCTTTTTCTTGCCTGTGTAGTCACAATATGTGATAAAAGGTTGACAATACCAATTTCAAAATGTCAGATAATCCATCTTATCATTTCCTACTAATTTACACAGAACCCTTGTACACAGACATCAGCTGGCACGTTTTTTAAGCCCGTTAACTTATAATTAAAATATTATCCAACTGAAGTTCAATAAACTAAATCACCGGCATTTGTAGCCAGTGACACTAGGTGTTCGTAAATCTGTCCTTGTAAACACACGTCATTTTAATCAAGGAGCGACGATCTCCATTAAGCTCTGAGAGAGAACCTTGTAAAAAAAAAATTTAACTCCACATAGTTTGACTTTTTATCATAAACAATTCAAAATTATTTGGCTCACAAATTAATATTTTTAAGGAAAAAAATGGTGTACCATAAGACCAGTTATCGAAATAAATGAACATTTTTTTAGGATTATTACTCCTGGTTGTATGCATTTTCTAGCAGATGTTTTCCAGTAAAGGAGATTTCCATTTTACTTAACCACCTGTAAGGTCACAAAGGTTTTTTTGGCTGCAATTTCTAAAGTGACTTACTTTCAGATAAACTCTATGCAATAAATGTCACATTTACATATAAATCTCTGCGGAAATTATTTAATTTAATTCTTTACACTAAAAATGTCCTGTACATTAACCATTTCCATGCCAAAAAGGATATGAAATTCACTGCCCATCGCATCCTTTAAATTCAGTAGCCACGCCATGGGCATTAATGTATGTGAACTGCTTAAGTGAAGTGTAATTGGTGATTTGTAGAGGGTTGTATAACATTCAGCAACTGCTGCTGGGTTGGGGGGGAGTGTATCTATCCATGTTGTCCAAATTTTACTGCCACCATATATAGAAGGGTTTTAGACAATACTTGGATGATAGAGAAAACCTTAAAAGCTATTGAAAGTATATTATGTCATTCATGGGGTATTGGAATTACAAAAGGGAATCTCAAAATTGTTTGAACGAATTGATTGTTTTCAAGTAAGGGCTGGAGATTGGGTGTGAAATTAACACTTTACAAGAAAGCAGGAATACTGGGAAATAGAACCGGTTTATGTCTATAAACATGGCACAAAATAGATTACAACATAAGACTAAATAGATGTAACATCGGCACAAATATGTTCTTCGGCCATTTTATTTTCGGTATGACAAAGACACTACATCATAATTCATTGTAGCCGTGTCCGAAGGAGGAAGATCATTTAAACGTAAGACGTGTTTTTAGTATGATTGAACACCCAATTCAGTTCTTCCAGATTTGGGTCAGAAAATAAATCTCATGTGATCTCCTTCAGAGCGACAGAAATGTATTTTCCCCCAAAAAAGTCAAACTGCTAATAACTTATTCATACGATAAAGATCAGTAGCATGTTCAACAATATTAAATAGGCTAACGAAAGAGAATGCAAGTTTTCAATCAAAATATAAAACTTGTATCGCTGTCGTAATTCATTTGCTTTCTGGAGAGACACAGGGTGGGCAAACTCATGTTTTAAGCAATTATAATGAAAAATGTAATGCTGTAAGTTTGCATGCCTTTTAATGCTCAGCCGATTGATCACAACATTTCCCTCTGACACCATATTAACCCTTTAAGGACCAGGGGTTTTCCTAGGCCAAAGACCAGAGCGTTTTTCGATTTTTAATATGCGTTTTTTGAAACATCATTTCCCTCTCTCTCATTTAATGCAAACATACAAGTTATATGTTGTTTTTTAAAGGACAGTTAGAGATTTCTTTTGATACCCTATACATAAAAATGATTTACATTTTAGTATTAAAAAATACTTATAAAAGAGGAAATTTTTGGGGAAAAAAAGTTTTTCCCCATTATTTTCCCAATAATAAGCTACATAACTAGTGCAACACTAACCCACTTATCCACCCTAATTAACTAACTAATAAAAAATAAAAATATTGGTTCCCAAACCCCCCTAAACAAAAAAAGACAGAAAAAAAACTCTGAAGAGTGCGATGTCGGGTCCATAAAAATCACGCAACAGGCATGCAGAGGTTAAATTGTATTAAATAAATATAATGTTCTTTATTTATTTATTTATACTTGCAGGTCACTCTCTGTGCTTCACTACAAGAACGTGAAGCACAGAGAGTGATTTAGAGGCAAAGTCAGTGTGTGAACACATTGACTTTGCATCTAATTTGCATGTGATCACCGCAATCACATGCCCGGAAATCCACCGATCAGGTCCAGGAGCTTTGCCTCGGGTGTGAGGCTTAGTCCTGGACCCGTTGCAGACTGGCCGGCGGTGCGCACGGAGCGCCCCGCCGGCTAGACTGCATGACGAGTTAACTCGCAAAGGGGTTAAGCAGAGAAAAGTGGTACAAATAATTTGCTTATTATATATAGAGACACAAAATTGTACCGTATTTACTTGAATCTAATGTTTTTCACCAAATTGTGTCTCCAAAATTTGAGTGCGCATTAGAATTGATGGTGCATTAGATTCGCATATGTTTTATATTGCAACTTAAACCCCCCAAAAAATATAAAATTTTGCTATAAACAAAAAGGAAAGCACAACACAGCAGAGGTTTCAGCTCACTGCACATTGGTATGTGGAAAGCACAAGTGAGCAATTAACCTGCTGTGGCGAACAGGGTCAGTTGAATTTGGCAGCGATTTGTCTTAATTGGCTCTATATGTCCTCATTTAGCTGCCCTGTTGCATACATAGTTCTGCCACACAAATAGCTGTGGTATGAGATAAAAAAAATAACATGTTGGAGTTTAGAGGCACATGCAGAGTGTTGTTACATAACTATAAAATATGGCGGGAAAAGTTTCTTAGTTTTACGACAATCAAACCTATTGCTAAATATTTTACTTGAAGGCCTTAAAAATATTAACACTTGTATATGCACTTATAAAATATTATTTTACCTATCCATACAAACATACATCAATAACACGGATAGCCATTTTAAAATGAAGGCTATAAGATTCAGCTTTTAACATGCATACTAAAATAAAAGCCTTTTTCTTAAGGATTACCACACTGGAAACTGTAGCACACAACTTCATTTCCAGAGCCCTTCATATTCTGTTCACAAATAAATCGTGTTCTTTTCTAAAGGTCAGACCTCACTGAAGACAGAACAGATATGTCAAAATGTATAACATTTGAACCAATAAACACAAGAAAGGTTTTTTTTTTTTTAAATCACATCCTTCCCAGATTTAGCTTTAACTAGATATGTACTATTTCTTTTTGTCGATTACATTTTTAATCTAATTCAATACACTATTTATTATCATTGTACTACCCTAAACATCTTCCAGTGTAATGTCAGCACTGTGAACTTAGTCACAGCAACTTTGAAACATAGAGCAAAATCCCCTGCAGCTAAAGAATAGCGAAATATGGTTTGTGATTTCTGATAGTTTGATGCATATTTTTAATACTTCAGCTGATTTCATACTAAACGTCCACATACACACAGCACAGCAAGTAAATTCCAACTTATCACATAGGGGCTTACTACAGGCCTGTGTATATAAAAATGAACACGCATTTAAAAAAAAAGTTATATGGATACATATACACAAATAACCATACAAAAGTATATATGAGCACATACATTGTACACACACGAACACAGAATATAAAACTCGGAGATACTGTATTTGGGACCTCATCTAATAACATTGGTGCTTTGAAATTACATTTCTCCTCATATTGTATGTAATTCATAAAAAGTTATTAACCACTTTGTGACAGGACTGTTTTGAAATGTCTGCTCTTTTCACGACAATGGCTGTTTTAACATTACTGTGGTGTTTGTGCTTAGCTGTAATTTTCCTTTCTCGTTTAACACCTTGACGACATAGGACGTGTCAGGCACGTCTAGCATACACCTGCGTTGCTGCATGTCATGTGGTGGAACGAGCAGTGTTCGTAATTAATGTTCCCTATCACCGTCCAGGCGGTGTTGCTGAAATGCCTCTATGTCAAGGCATTATGTAACACAGACATTTCTTGCACTCGCTACTTTTGGTAAATGCCCTATAACTTGCAGAAAAATGTGTAAAAATGCCAGGTTTCAAAACTCAGGACAAAATTTAGAAACTATTTAGATATTTTTTACCATTTGTAATTGTGTAAAGATTTTTCAGGTCACAGTTAAAAAAAAGGGTTGTTTTTTAAATCATATTTTATGATTATTTTTCTGTAGCAAAATTATATGATATTATGAAAATAATGTTATTTAAAGAAAGCCCTTTTTATGGCGAAAAAAAAAACAATATATCATTTGTGTGGGTAAATTACAAGTAAACACAAAGACCGCAGAAATGTTAAAATAGCCCATGTTATCAAGGTTAAGACATGGCCTAAAAGTCATCTACCCCTAGTACTAACTCTAAACTCAAGTCTATCCCTAATCCATCTGTAACCCTAAATGCAAAACTAACCCTAGATGTATGGTTAATTTAGCCTTTCTTTTTTTTAAATGCAATGTTGCTGACTGTCTCTAGGGCAGTCTAGCACAGCAACAGAGTGCCTCAATATATACCAACACCACCAGTGACTGTTGATAGCTGCCTATGCAGGTTTCACCGCCTGATGTAGCAGGTACGTCCTCTGTCACCAAGTTACAGCTTTTCCGTGTCGTACCGAGTCCATTGTTAAGAATTTAAAAAGTTCACTGTCCTAGTTTCTTAGGTTGTTAATGTTCTAAAATTACAAGGATGGGAACAAGTGTAGCTCTGTTCAGTAGTACTTGTATTCTCTAGGGAGCTTTGTGTTATTCCAATGTGAATGTGTTACTAGTATGTTAATGTTTTTGTTTTTTTCAACATTTCAGTGTTGAACTTGATTTCAAGCAGCAAGAAGACAAACTACAACCAGTCTTGAAAAAACTACATCCCATTGAGGAAACTCAGGTTGCACCTTTGCCTTATCCTGCAGAAAGTTACACATCAACTCCCAAGCAAAAATCCAAAACAGAATCTAAAAAGCATGGAAGATGGAAACTCTGGTTTCTCTAGCTGAATCTGCTGGAAAGTGAGCCTTCGGCCTTCTTAGGCACATATCTGAAATACAACGGTTGTAACAACGGGATCTTGGTAACCGTATACGTTATCATGAAGCAACCGATTCTTGTGGGCAGTATGCAGATACCTACTGTGCGTACCAAAAAGGCCTTTATACTTGCCACTTATTTGTAGAAGCAAGATACAAAAATATATATATATATATATATATATAGATATCACAAAATGCCAACTTTTACTAGCAGATCACTATGCGAGATGTAGAATTCAAGTTTAAAAATGTATAATGATAAAAAAAATGAAAGGGGTGGGGGAGTAAAATATTTTTATTTTTAAAGTTTTTATTTTAATTTTTTTTTCTAGCATCAATGTTCAAAGTTAGAAATCGTTCATGGCCATGATTTTCATGCTTAAAAGGATAACTGTAAACAAATAAATTAATGTATGTTTGATGGATTGCATCAATTGTAGGTAGTTTAAATAGAATTCCTTACAAGCACGAATACAAATAAAGTATTGAATGTATCCCTCTTTGCTCCATCATGAGGCGGGCATATTGTTCAAAATATTGGGTCAGATTGGCCAGCTCTAGCACATGATGAAGGAAGATCTGACACAAGATTCTAAACAACATGTCTGCCCCCATGATAGGACTATACGGAGCAAAGAGGGATCAATAATGTAATTCATTTGTATTCTTTTTTGCATTTTGTTTTTTGAATTTCATGCAATCTTTCAATGGCACATTATTTTTGCATACAGTTATTTTTTAAAACGGTGAACTGGGGATAAACATCAATGCCTTATATGAAATGGGGTTTATAATTTTACATTTCATCTTGAAAACAAGCAGGGGCCGAGTGCAGTTTTCGGCACATCCAAAGAAAGCACAAATTTTCAAATGGTCAGTGACCGCTGAGTCTCAAGGATGTGACTGCACATGTATATTCACCTGCTGTGCTAAACAATCATTTATAGTCAAGCCGCTTTCATACTTTAGATGAAATTAATGACATTATTTCAAAATCACATTAAAATTGCTCATTGTTAAAGTGTGGGCAGCCAAACACATCCCAAAGTCAGAACATGCCTCTAATCTCATTGTTCGCCGACAGGGTCAAGGCTATGGGACACTATGTTTTCGTAGATCATCTTTGTAATGTTTTGGTAACCAAAATTCAAAAACTATTAAAAAAATATATATTTCTGGCAAAGTTTTACTAGCTGGTGGTGAAATAATGTTGGATGCCACATTACAGTGTTTTGTAACTTAAAGTCTCAAATGCCATATCATTATAAGACATAGTGAGAATTTTTTTCCATTTATTTTTGGCATTATGCTTTGTAACAATAGTTCATAGAGAACAACAACTTTTTTTTCAATAAAATTGTATCATTTAGATAAGTGTAATTTACATTATTCAAAGTCTGCTATACAAATTACAAACAATGTACATTGATATTTTCTAGTTAATTTTAAATGAAAGTTATTTAAAATAAATTTATCTTTAAATAAAAATACAGTGTTAAGTAATGACTAGTTAAAACTTCTTAGTATAACCATACAATCTTAAGATATGATTAGAATTGTTAAAAATGATTTTGCAAATAACAATTCTTTATTCATAGGCTAGTATAGGTAATAGAATATATATATAAATATATCTGTTATGTACCCTCAATGAGAAAACAATTCACAAAAATTCCTAAATATCCAAAATAGGCTGTTATTTGATTATAGTTAAGCTTTTTATTGAGAAGAATTTAACGCATATTGATGGAACAGCCTCCTGAAAATTAGAGAAGACTAAGATTATTTTACCAAATAATTATAGTTTGTATATAAATGTACAAGCTGTATGGAAACAGCCAATCTTGTCCCTCTAATACACATTCACAATACTAATACAGCTTGCTTATATTAATTCTTCAAGACCACAACATGCGCTTTCCTCTATCACAGGTTATAAAAATTGTTATTATGTGGTTAAGAACGAAATACCTGACAAATATTGGCAATCTGTTTATGGGAACATCAAACAACTTTGCTTGTTTCATTTTAAGAAACAAATAACTATATTGGAGATTTAAACTCTAATGTACAGTTCCTCCGTGTTAGTTCCGGTCAGGGGTCGGCACCAGCATTGATCATGGTGGACACTTATTGGACTTTGTGACGGACAATTTAACGATGTTCTACGGACCTTCACAGACCTTGCCACGGACACTTTGCCTATTCCTGGTTCCAATATATCCCCAACAGTGAATTTTTTCAGTATATCTTCCCATGAGCACAAGTGAATTGATCAGTATCTTGGTTGTTCCACCAGTGCTCCTCTGAGATGTTGAACCCCTTTACACCAAAGCTTGAAAACTCTGTTCTAAATCTTACCCTCCTCATAACTACGTCACGTTTCTGAATAACTCATGCTAATATGAAAAACAAAATCATTTCCTCGGCTTAGTTATCTTTCACGGGACAGGAAACCGTAAAAATAAAAAATGGGAAGGGTTATTTTAAAGTGAATGTAATGCTTTAGAAAAGATTTCAGATGCATATCAACAAAAATGTATTGTTGTGTCTGTATCCAGATGTAAAGTGTTTCTTCTTACATTATTTAAAGTAGCATATCTCTGCATCTCGCATTTTACTTAACTGTGGTAACAACAGATTGCTAACCAGCTATAGTAATATGGCATGATTAAAGCAACTTGCTGCTACCTCTGCCTTCTAACGCAGACAGTACCTTGTGCATCTGAATAAAGATACAATTATATCGTTTCTCAATAATATTTATTCCATTTTTCTAGTTCTCACCTGTTACTGTCACTTTATTTATTAGGAAGTGTTTGATTGTTTCATACTTTCTCAGTGGGAAGACATAGGAAACTTAGAATCTAACACCGCTTCTCTAAAATGTGAGGGAATCTATATATATATATATATATATATAAATATATACACATATATATATTTTACTTTGAAATGAAGAACATTGGGATCTTACATTTTCAATACCGGTTTGTCATTATAAACAAACCATTTAGTAACGGTTTCTACACAATTCACTGAATTATCTAATCTTTTGGCATCTTATTTGCAAAAAGGTAAAACAAAAATTAAATTCCCATTTTCGCCATAACTCAGCATATGATGGGAGATCAGATTAAATCACCCAATATATTTGAAGATGAATTCTTAATGTTTTAAAGAGGAAGTGTATATGCCTCCTAAGTGTACCTGTTTAGGAGAGACATACTTTGCATTCAAGTCCCCTCTTTCCTTGTCTATTGTCCCTCTTTTTTCTGGGAGCTCACAATGTTTTATTTGTATAACTTTATCACAGCAATGCACCACACGATAAAGTGAGTTTAAACTGCAGTCCGTGTGTTTTACATTAATTTATGTAGATTAAATAAATTATTCTTATTATAAATGAGATATCAAATGACAAATAGTTACCAATTGCTCAAAATGTTTCCGGTGAAGCCCCACCCATAGCCACACCTTCAGTCACTCCCACAAAATAAAAGTGTCCCTCTTTGGACATTTACTCAGATGTTTTAAGTGCTTGGAAAGCACCCAAATTGTCAAGACAGTTGCTATAGCAATAGCAGTAACTATGAAACTGCATAGGCATTTTGCAGGATAAAGGAAAAGTTTCAGGGAAAAATGAAACGACAAATGCTGTTTGTCAATTTAATAATTCTTTTTGGATGCTGTAGGTGCAACTGCTCCTTTAAAAGTAGAGGGCACATATAAAACATATCAAACACAAAAGCAACTGACAAGACAACATAAACAAAAAAAAGGTCAGTACCATTACGCAAAGCAGACTTAAAACTGTACATTTACGCATACAGTTCATCTTAGGCACTCCTATCAGAGCTGTCTGATTGGAGTGAGGTCTTTTCCAAAGGAGAGAGTCAAGTATAGCTTTATCCACTCCCCAGACTTTTCTACCCATAATCCAACCTTGGTCCAGGACCTTGCCTATGCTCACCCCTTTCCTACACACTTTCTTCCATGTCTAGACCCCACAGTCCTAAAATGATGTAATAATCAGGGTGGCATTGAAAGCGGAAGAAGATCACTGAACCAATATACTCCCAGTCAAACAACAAACCATCAACATTTAAAAGTGCAAAAAATTTATATATATATGTAAACAGGATGTGTCAAGCAAGCAGAAACAATGAACCAATGTCAAACAATGTGGAAGGAAAGATACAGGAATGGTGGAAGTAATTTTGTTTTTTCTATCACTATGTGATATCTTGCAAAAATGATATGGATTGTGCTGTTTTAGCTTACCATCTTGTAACACAATGTATTCATGGTGAGGGGGAAAAAATGCTTTATTAAAAATAATGTGAGACTTGTTCAATAGGGCTACTGAAAAATGTACATAAAAATTATATTAAATTATTTTTGTGTATAAACTAGTAAATGTAAAAGGAATAGTGGTCATGCGCCAAGAAGGAAGTGCAATTGTTTTATTTGCTGGGAGGGTAGGGGAAGATATTACTGTATTTTTTAATGTTTTTTTTTTTTTAATTAAAGATAAATATGTTTCTATTGCACAATTCAAACTTTTATGTTTTAAAGTCCCTACAATAAAGTATTGCCCATATATAATAATTATTTCAAATGTAAACATCTTAAATTTAATACTGGTACAAAATCTTTTTTTTTCCCAAGAAAGGAATTGAGTTGCTTACATAACACTCAATATAACCATTGATTTGTTCAGAAGCAAAAATGTAATAAAGTGAATTCCACACTTGCAACACTCACATATGCACAACATCTCTATAAAATATCAAAATACACCATACTTTTATTTTGTTCTGGGCTAAAACATCGAAAAAATTGACCAAAAATTCCATTAGGCGTGCTTTTTTGTAATAGCGGCACACATCTCTTAAAAACGTTAAATAAGCATAGACTGTGAAATCATTTTAGGTAAAGATAACACCCATTTTGTTCCGATAGTGTCAAATGTTAATTTAAGTGAACTACTTAATCACATCTTATGCAATGTTTTTCGTTTCTGACTTGTTCAAGGATTGTAATAGTAGGAAGCCAAGAATAGGAAGTCCTGGGTCTGCAGTTATGTGCTGGGGTATGTCCTGGGCTGTTCGGGTAAGTTCTGGGTGTAAAATGTGTGGGTGCTATGGCATGTCTTGGGCCTGAAATAATGTTCTGGGGCATGCCCTGAGTGTGCAATGTGGGTGATGGGACATGTCCTGGATGTGCAATGTGGGTGATGGGACATGTCCTGGGTGTGCAATGTGGGTGATGGAGCATGTCTTGGGTGTGTAAGGTAGTGCTATGGCAAGGGATGTGAGTGCAATATCAAAAGGAGAAATGGAGTGGGGAGGTGTGAGAGAAGATCATTTGATCTGTAACAGGCCCCACTATTTCTGCTGATGCCCCTGATTTCAGGTCACTAGAAGGGTTGCCATTGTTTATTTAAATAATACCAGTCATGCTATGTATTGCCTTCATAGACTTATTTCAATAACCTAATTTCAGATGGCAGCTTTAGTGGTTTCCAAATAATTAACAAAGCTTTAAATTTTAAACTGTATGTATTAAAAATGTCTGCTATGTCGGGTTCTAGAGATCAGAGTTTATTGAGGTAATTGGACAAGGTGGTGTGTGTTTTTATAGCTACTGTTTACACGTGTCTGCTGGGCTAAACATATGCTGACCCAGTACAGATATACATTTATACACATTAATTCCAGATTCTTCTCTAAACAAATAACTAATTCAAGACCTGTATTGGACAAAATTAATAAAAAGATAAATAAAACCAATGTGAAGACACTGTTTAACTGCATAGTGGTTGACAAATATTGATTTAGCTTTCACACCCGACAGTGAGTGAAATTCAAGCCTAAAAGGGATTGTTAACACAGACCTAAGCATGCACAACCCAAACGGCAAACCACAAACTATATGGTAAAAGAAATGATTTTTACCAAATCTGGCCTAAATTTGGGATAAAAAGAAATGAAACTCCATAAAAAGGAAATGTGCACAACAGGAACAGGAGTACAATACCACACATCCCTCCATGTCTTGGTGGATTAATTACACGTTTGTGGATATGTGTGCCTCTAAACGTTTAGATATTAACACCATGATACACTGCTGGGGGTCACGTCAAAAAATTACTGTAAAACAAAAAATCTTTTAGCAGACTTTGTCCAAAACAAATAAATGATCTAGAAGCAGTAGAAGGCAAATAACTGAAATGTGCATAGGCGTTAATTGCCATTGTTTTCAAGGCTAAGCTCCATTCCTGCTCCGTCTAGTGATATAGAATTTAGTTGCATAAATATAATTCACACGTCAAAGAAAAAAGTTGATTAAACAGAAACATGCATAGCTGATTAACTGTGGCTATAGATGCCTTTTTGTGATCTTACATAACCAGGGCAGAAACGTCTTACAAGTTGCTGCTTTTCTATACTAGGAGTAACGTTGGGAGATGACCAACAAATAGAAGAAATTACCTTATATGCAGCTTTACTATACAGTACATACTGCCATACTGTCAACTTCTTACAAAATAATATTGCATTATTATTATTATTGCAAAGAAAGCAATCAACACTATACAACTCAATATAAGCCTTCTGCACTTACGTTTTCTGACTGGTTATGGAACCAACGTGTTTTATCACAAGCAAGATTTGTCACCGAACCCATAATTAATCCTAGATATGCACACCAGTGGCGTATCTGGAGTATTTGGCACCCGTGGTGGATCCTAAAAGCTTGTCAATGCCATGACTGTCCACAAACAGCGTGTCAACGCCATGGCTGTCCCCAAACAGCGTGTCAACGCCATCTCTGTACCCAAACAGTGAGTTACATAAATGATTGAGTGGACGGGCTCAACAATTGTTGTGCGAGCGGGTCAGGTGGGCGTCTGAGCAGGCAGGTTTTATGCCATCCTCTATCCCCTTTTGCACACAATTATACTTCATATCACACAAAATTATACATAAACAAACAGATCAATATGGAGTTATCTCTATAAATGGATAGATGCAATAATAAATAGTAAAACATTACAATACTATTTAAATGTTGTTGTATGGGACAACTTACTATTAGCTCGGAATCCCGTCCCATGGATATAACAGTTCTGTTTACAGTCCTTAATAATTTCTCCATTATAATTTGAACATGTCGCTGTGTTGGTCCCTAAACAGAGAAATTCATTAGAAAGCAGTCACTGTACGTAGAAGGACAAAAATCAATAGTGTCAATGAAGCTAAACAAAGAAAAACCCAAAACATTCTAAAGATGGAATGAATTAAAATTCTATGTAACATTGCACACAATCAAGTAATGTACGTGCATTACATATGGCACCAGATGTCAAGAGTACTATTGCAGAGTACTTTTGAGTGTAAGTACTCTGACCCTGAAATACTCCATTACAGGCCTATCTTTTAAACTAATCAGGCCGCAGTCCTTGTGCTCCCCGAATGCTAGTTTGCTCTATAGCAGGTTATTATTTTGCAAATCATGAAGTTCTGTACAAGTGAAGAACTTTCTGAAATAAGGTGAGAGGTTCATTAATTACCACATCTTTTCTGTACAGCATTTCCAGGATGTTGCTGAGCAGTTGACAGCATGCCTCTAGTTCCTCTTGTTTTTCCAAGTGATACTTGAGCTGCTCCGTCATCATTGGAAGGAGGATGTCTCTACATTCTTGATATAAGAAAAAAATATTAAAACATTTTAATATTCTTTAAAAATAATCTAATAATTCCAATATGTGTAACCATTTAACAAGATATAGTTATCCTGCTTGTAATTCTGATGTAAGTAATTAATATAGCCTTTAACACTGTAATCACTACATGTATCCCATATATCCTTTCAGCATTGTTATGTGCAGATGTAATGGATTCAGATAACCACTATATCCTGGCTTCAGCTAGCTACGGACATCACCCATTCTATACCCATATGTATATTGTTACCTTGTTCAGCCTATCTCCAACGCCCTTTCCCAAACTTTGAAAATAATATGAAGACTAACCAATTCAGAAGTTTAATAATGATAATAATCATTTTTTATATCCATTTCTCACTCTCTTCATCTGAAACTATCTAAACCCTGGAAATTGGTTACCTTTTAATCTGGAGAATTATATTATATATATATATATATATATAGACACACGAACACACACATACCGTATTTATTCGAATATAAACGAGGACTGGGGTGGGGTGGCAGTGGCGGCCGGTCCATTGAGGGCGCAGGCGAATTGTGAGTTCGCACTGCACCTTTTCCGGGCTACAGCCGATCACTACGCGAGGGCGAAGAAAAAAAAAACGTCCCCTCGTCGCGTACAGTGGGCGGCCAAAACTGGGGGTGAGAATTCTTATTATCCGCTGTATGGTCGCCGCTTCATTTCCTCGCCTCGCCCACACGTTACGGTAAGCATTGCTTTTGTACAATTCAGTGTTTTGCGTACCGTAATTCAGTGTTCTTCATATTTTAATTGATATACTGGTACCCGTTAGATGGCAACTCAGGGTATCAAGAGAAAACGTTCTGCATATGACGCTTCATTCAAGCTCAAAGTTGTTGATCATGGCCGCACGTGTTCAACAACGTTTTTTTGTCAATTACAATGCTTGGTGTGAAACAAAATTTTATACCGATTTTTAATCGAAAATTAGGGGTGCGCGTTATACTCGAATAAATACGGTAGTTTTCCTTCATAGACAAATCTAAGTATTTCTAATTATTAATTAACCACTGGGTGATTATTATAAGTTGTACAATACTGAGGACTCATTTTTTTGTTCGGTGTTGATGAGGACATATACTTTAATGAAGAGCAGCTTATTTCGGTTTGCTTTCCTGATCTAACGATTCCCTTTCCTGACCACTATTACCTGTTGGACAAGTCACATTCTTTGAGAATTGCTACCCGGCTCCACGCTGAGCTTAAGGAAAAGCAGGATTAACATGTGCATGAGAACAGTAAACTGAGTGTGCATGTACATGAACTTCCAGTGCAGTAACAACTCTTGGTTTACTAATAGAAACTAAGTGCAGCAGTCACTGCCAATCTCACCACGGTCACTGAAAAATCATCAACATTAAGAGTTTGTATTTAGCCAGTTTGTATATTCTTTTTTTATTAAAAGTAGATCCCCATTAAAAAATATATATTGTCAGTAACTCAATAAAAAAAAAATACTGCCTTAAAGGAACATTGCACCTTGTTTAACCCTTGCTTCCTTCAAGGAAGCAAGGGTTAAACAAAACATGTCCCGGAGTTTGAAAGTAAACCCAACGTGTATCTTAATAGTTAATTACTATCTGCTGTGCCGCACGAGCAAGAGCTCGCCCTGCTCTGACTGCCGAATGGGAGGGTCTCTCGCTGCTAGGGCAGAGAGAAGCCCTTGTTTTTGCTAAAACGAGGGTCTCGCTCTACGCTAGCATAGAGAGCCTGTCACAGACCACATACTGCCTGCTTCCTATGGAAGCATGGCAGCTGTCAGTCAGAGAATAAACTGGTGTGTACTATCAAAAGTAAACAGCAGTTTATCCTCACAATAGGAACAACTTAAATTTCACTTGTGCTCCTATATTAGAATCACAAGTGAAAAGTAACATGTAGTGTTCCTTCAAGAATAGAACAGAATAACAACAAAATGTAGTATGAAAATTAGAAAATAAAAAACTCCCTATTGCACAGAGTAATAATAGCAGCATTATAAAGCCATGAATAGATGTACAGCTGTTTATTTCCATTACAGGCAACTTAAACCCATAAACACCACAGCAATGGTTACTGACTACAACAGTAATCTCTGTATAAAAGACGCCAAACACACAATCTGATCTTGTGTCCAGGGGTAGGCACCAACATTACTCATTGTGGATAATTACTGGGGTCGGTGAAGGACAATGTAATGATGTTCTATGGCACTTCACAGACACTGGCACCTTTGTAGGGACACCTTGCCAATCCTTGCTAGTGACAAACAAATGGTTCAGCTAACACTATGGGGGGGGGGGGGGGGGTAGCTTATAATTAAAAAAAAATCCTTCCATTTGCAACCGTGTCAATCATAGAATGCATCTAGGATGGTTCCGAACCACCTGCATCGAAACATTTCAATAGTATGTTTTTATTGAAATTATGCCTACGACTAAGTCCACGGAGACGGAACGTGTTGGGTGGTTCGATTGGACCAGACCGATTTGTGAATCTCCATTATTCATCACTGCTATGTTTTTAACAAAGTTGGAAGAAAGAATTACTTTTTTTTTTCTTTTTTAACTACAAGCACAGTGACTGGGAATCTTGATTTAAGGTGAATCGGTAAGCAGCTGAACTCTTTCTTTGTTATATCATATTATCATAGTTAGTCTATACTTCAGCTAAACCTTGTAATTTTCTCTGTACAGTATTGAAGATTTCAACATCTTAATGGTAATGTCCAGCTATGCAAGTCTCTCTACACCCTTTTAATATAAAAACCTAATTGTGTTGGAATTTCACTCCCAATGGCAGTGAATGTACGCCATCATAATTTACGAGAACTTTAATTGCTGTTTGACAACCATGTAGCTACTTATTTTACATTTATTCACAAACCTCTCTTGATTTATTCCCATTTTAGCTGATCACACAATTGCCAACACACATGACAATCTCATCTACACCTATTTTCTTGCAAAAATAAAGGCTGAATGTTTGACACTCAGTACTTGTAATGTAATCTGTGGCTGGATATTAACAGAAATAATTCTAAATACATTTTTGAGCTTTGCATGGTGTTTGCAGTCATTTTATTTAAATGATACTTAAAAGGAAGTAGTTTAATCTATACAGAAAAAGACATGCATTGTGTTTGTATTAAGCCACAACCGCATCTTAAAAAAAGGTGTTGGACAAAAAAAAAAAGTGCGTGCATTGAAAAAAACATTACACATAGAATCAAAATGTCCAAAAATTACAAACCAGAGTAGAATGCACTGGCTGGAAAGTCAGTAAACCCCTACTGTCTGCACAGTTACCTTATTTTCCATTCAGTTGTCTTGTATTTTAGAACTGGTTGCCACATTTAAAAATACATTTTAACACATTTACATATATAAATATCTAAATAGACAGCGCTATATAAATGAGAACTATATTATTAAAAGCAAAATGAAGGTGATACCACACAAGTAAAAACGATAGTAAAATATAAAGTTTATTCTAAAAATATATATATCTAAAAGGACAGACAAAACAAATATGCATGTACAGAGGTACTATTACACCATAACGATACAGTTAAATAGCCTATGGTAAAGACATAAGAAACCTCCTCAAAATTGCAGGCAAATGGATCCCCCAAGGGGAAATAAAACACACCAATAGTAACAGAATGTTGCACAAATAATAACTGGCAGAGGATCAGTACACCCCCGCTGCCAGTGTGTTGAACCTGAGAAAAAAACCTGGCCAGGTTCATAGCTTAAAAAGGCGCCAATAGGTGGGACATATTTCGTCTACTTCTTCAGCCTGAAACCGGCTATTTAACGGTATCGTTATTGTGTAATAGTACCTTTGTACATACATATCTATATTTTGTCTAAAATTAGAGGGGCAGAGATTTCAAAGTAATATCAGGAAGTATTACTTTACTGAGAGCGTAGTGGATGCATGGAATAGTCTTCCAGTAGAAGTGGTAGAGGTAAACACAGTCAAGGAGTTTAAGCATGCGTGGGATAGACACAAGGCTATCCTAGATATAAGATAGGGAACTGGAGACCAATAAAAGTATTTAGAAAATTGGGCAGACTAGATGGACCGAATGGTTCTTATCTGCCGACACATTCTATGTCTATGTTTCTATGTCTGTCCTTTTAGATATGTATCTGTATACTAAACTTCATATTTTACTATAACTTTTACTTGTGTGGAATCTTTTTTCATTCTGCTTATAATATTATATTTCTCGTTTGTGATCCAGCGTGAAATTCTACTGTAACCTGTGGAGTGCATCCAGAATAATCCATACTAAGCATTTCAGTGTTTGTAGCAATATCCACTACAATTCAAATCATCTGCCCAGACTAAAAGTAACTTTCTGTCAAAAACACACAGCACAACTGTCAAGGGCTTTAGGGAGCAGCAAAGCACAGTTCACCTATTTACACGTAAATCGTTAGGCTAGTACCCACCAAGCTGGCTGAAAAGGTCACTGTGTACAATTTCAATAAGGCAGTATAGTTTCTGTCTCACGAGACGTTCTCTTGGAACATTCAAGATGAATTCTGTAAACAATTTGCTGTAGAAATGGAAGAAAAGGAGATCATTTTTGTTTTGAATTAGTACATCAATTTGTCAAGAAACATAAATAAAAATAAAACGCAAATACTTGTAATCTATAACATTTTGGTGGAATGTTGTTCAGAAACCAATCGGATACCCAGTGTGGCACTACAGTTACCATGATACTCAGCCAATCACTGGCTGGCTGAGCAGGGTTGTAGGGTGCCAAATCAATTGCAAAGCAATGATGGTGGCCGACCATTTTTTTCTAGCGGAGAGCTGTAGCTCATATTAGCTAAAGTGCCAAAGGTTTGACAGGGTCTGTGGTTCCAATTACATCAGGCAGCTTGTAATGGGAGGTCACAATGTCTCATGTGACATAGGTTTTGCTACAGGCTAGACCCATGTGCAGTCAACCTCTTATTAAGCAATGTTTAGGTTGACAGTTCTTTTAAGCAATGTTGTAGGGGATTTCTCTTCTTGTAGGGCATCTGTCCTCACCCCTACTATTAAGCAAAAAACAACTATAAATACATTGTCCTGCCAAACCTAACTTTTGATAGAGAATTAAAAAGACATGGATACGCGCTATGAGTGACTAAACAGTGTAATCAAACAACAGAAACAGTGTCACGTTTAGTTAATTATTATATGGCGGCAAGGACACATCCTTGCCTGAGACCTGCCGCCATATAGGAAGACCTTCCTACCTCAGGACATTCGTCTACACATAAGTATTGTTGTATTTTTATATTTTGTATTTTTTTCTGTTTTCTTTTATTGTATTTTGTACACTTAATATTTAGCGCTCCAATCTTATCTTCTATTCAATACAAATGATGTAATGAGGGGTAAGAGGGATATATTGGTGATTCCTACAGCAGTAGTTGGTTTGCCACTGCTTGATTATAGTTTATAGTATATCTTTGGGACAATGAAAATATTGTTCTGCAGTCTAAAAAGGATGCATTAGGTGTTCCTACAGTGTCAGCTGGCTCTGAGCTATATTAGGATCGACTCTAAAAGAAAATCAGCGCTCCAAGTTTCCCAATTGGATCTTTTTGGTGCTCGGAGTAACCCTCAAATTCGGTCATTATTTGTGCTGACACTTCAGCAGCCGAGCAACCCCCAGAGTTTGACTACTGAAATAGTAGCCTCGGTCCTCTCCATAAGAACCATATCCTGGCCACTTGAAATCTTGATAAAATGTGGATTAAATATGAAAAAAAAAGAAGCAAAAAACAATCCAATACAGCTGCCAAGGCATTACTTACCTTAGTTCTTTTGCATCAAATACAAGCTTCACATCATTCACAATTGTGGGTAAATATTTCAGAGCAGCTCCCTAACGTGCAAAAACAAAGACATGAAACAATGTTATTGATGGTTTATGAAGCTCTGTAGAATTCTGTAAAATACAGTTAAGAAAATGAACAGTAATATATACGGTCGCTTTAATTATTAATATATAAAAAGTGTGCGTTGATAATCTCCAAACTTCAATGTAATATAGAAAACATTTATTGCAACATCTCCTTAACATTAAGCAATCCATTTTGTGTGAATACAGACAGTAACATTATTTCAGATTGCATTGTGCCTATAGTCATTACATTTACAGGAGTTTCTCATTCTCTCAGAGATAGTTCTGGGTTATAAAATGATCAGCATGTTATACACCATTTACCCCTAAATTGTTGCTCACAGCATGTCCTTGTTGGTAGGATACTATTCTCCATTATATGTTTTAAATATGTTCTAAAATATGTTTTATTTTGGTTTAGATCCTGTCATTGGCTAATGAAAAGCACTATGCCTTACACACCAGCTCTCTGCAAAGCAGGGCATTGTACGGCACAAGTCTAGTGACTTAACTAGATTTTAGCTGACTTTGAGTGGGGATTGTAGTGTGACTGAAAGCTGCCCAATATACATTGGAAATGCCCCAACTAGACACACATCAGGAGTAGGAAACCTGAAGCCCTCATTACTCTCCCGTAATGCTCTTCAACAAGAGGCTGGCAGGAAATGTACTAGGGGAAATGTAGTCCAGCAACATCTGGAGGGCCGCAGATTACCCATCCCTACACTACATATTCAGATACAATCCGAGACAATATAGTCAAACCATTGGCTACCCCTTTCAAGTATAGTTAGTGATAAGCTAAAGAAATCCATTTTGAGAAATAATTGCCAATACATGTTTGATTTTGGATATTTTGGATATTTTTTTTTTTTTTACATTAATAATTGCATAAACTGAAAGCAAAGGACTGCATATAATGCAGTTATAAGCATTACGTGTGTGAATGTGCAGTCCCACAACATTATGCCATCCCTGTATAATAACAGTTTTGTGCTAGAACTGCACAATCTATTAGTTACAAGGTGTGAAATGTATAAATACCAATAGGCAGCATATTAAAAAAAGGAAAGCTCAGGTCACACCATTTAGTATAATTATTTTCATTAGTTACAACAGCAAATCAATGGTAATAGTGGAGGGTGATCACAGAAAGTGTTATTTATTTTTAACTGCATGAAACAATTATCTTCCATTTAAATTTTCTCTCTTGGTTTACTCTTCGATGCTTAAAGTCGCATTAAAGTTTGTTTGATTTTTAAAATGTTATTATTAAAAGAAGCAAAAGATAAAAACATGGTGCACATGCTGCACATGCCCAGTAAGTGTTCTCTGGTGTCAGGGACACCGGAAAATGCAAACAATGGATTGCAGTCCTGAGTCTTGCTGTCCCACTGAGCTCTACCTCTGTCCATGGACATGGCTCGCAAAGCGGGACAGTTGGGAGGTATGGTTTTATACATACCCCACAGGCACAAGAGTAAAAATCTGACTAACCTGACTAACAAGCATAAAACAGCGCCATCATTCATACATAACCCCTATTGTGCTACGGTCAATATACAGTTTTAAAAACTTGGGTCTTGGAAAATACAAGCAGTTTTAGACAGATTTTCTAGAACAAGTGGAATTTATAAAGCTTTTTGCTTCCATCATTCTTTCTGATACATACAGTGACAGACTTTAGATATTTATTAGCAAAATCAGGCTGCAGGGAACAGCTGTCTTGTATTCCTAGCAGAGCTCAGTTAAAGTAGATTAAGTGCTATTATCTCAAGTGAAAAAATAAATAACAATCCCATTAATGATAGCATTGCTTGTAAAGGGTTGTTTGAACAAGGATTAAAGCGATATCAGCAGTCATTATGTCTGTACCACACTTCATGAGCAACAAGGTCACGTTAAAAAAATGTCTGTGCCCCATATTGGTTCCAAAAACAAAATGACTGCTCTCTGCTCATAATTCCAGCAATGTTATTAGAAGTTTTTTTGTATGTCTGGCATAAGTGAGACACATCATGATATGGACTCCTTCTAAACCCTCATGTCATATTAACAGATCACACTGTGCAGGAACAGCTTCATTTAGAAACTGCCAACCTGTTTTTCATCAGTGATTGATGCGCAAGACTGCTGTGGGCATCTCTATGTAACAGATTGATTATTGGCTCATTTTAGGTGATTAGGAGGGCCATTTTTGGGGGGCTTAAGTTATCATAGTGGGAAGGATCACTCCCCAGAAAAAAAGCCTCCACATGGTTAATTTCAGGAAAGGTATTGTAACATGTATGGGCACATCAATGCATATGTATTGTAAAGTGTTTGCTGTATCATCCATTTAGTTGTCCTTTTTGTATGTTAAATTATGTTTTAACTATTTTAGTAATCAATTTGACTAGTCTAATAAAGAATGTCACAAAAGGGGCAGATAATTTCTATACATTTACTTGAAATTATGCTATCAGTGGTAATACAGATACTATTCAGTATACAGGTTTTTTTTAATTATCAGAAAACAAAACAAAAAAAAAATTTTTTTTATTTTTTTTAGTAGAACATACCTGATGGCATTTTTTGACCTCAAGCCATCCAGTAAATTGTCTAATGAGCAGAATATCAGAAGAATAGATGAAAAATGGTATAAATTAATGTAAAATACACCCACGAGAGTGTATTAAATTGGAATTATGGTGGATTTTTTTTGTCACCGAACAAAATGGTTACAAATTAAAACAAAGCATTTTTTTCCCCTCATTATTAAGTGCAGAATGAATTGAAGGACTGGAAACTGTTAGAAGATTCGTAATGTAGAGACTCAAGCAGTTAAAAGGTGACATGGGATAATGACGACTTATCTAAAATGTCCTACACCAAGTTAAAAATGATTTCTAGATATAATGGGAGGAATTATAGCAATTACATTATCAACATAGAATTGCTGTAAAATGTCTATTAAGAAAACTAAAGTATGTTTTTTTTTCCTTCTAAAAAGAATATATAACAAGCGTTCATTAGGAATCAGTGGCAGAATTTGTGCGTTCAGCAAGGTAGACTGTTAACCTAACTGGCAGGAAAATAAATTTGTTGGGCATTTTTCTCACCCGATTTAGTGTATGTAACATATTTACGTTGCCTGAATGACATATAGTTAGCCACTTAGCACTAAAAGGTGTGGAGGGGATTACTGTTGCATTTTCTTTTATTACCCAAGTGGAAAGTTGTATGGGTAAAAAAAAAAATATAGAAGTCTGCTCTGCTTTGTGAGGGGATGGCAGGAAGGATGGAAGAGTCTAAGTGAGGTATAAAGAGGGAATAATAGAAAAAGACCATTATGGTTGGCTTGATTCAGATAGTGCTCGCAGTAACAAAGACGATAGATGGACAAGTTAATAACTTAGCTCATTTAATTTCCAAATAAAAAAAAAAATATATATGTATAGGTGTAAAAGGTTTGTTGAGGTCATCACTAAATCTTTTAAATTATGAACAATTGACAACCAGTTTTTCCTCAAAGAGAAAAAATACAGAATAATGTTCGATCTAAACTAATGTATTAATATGTCAAAACTACTTTGATGCAATATTTAAATATAAAAAATAGTGCAGAATTTTATAATGTAATTAGGAATCCTGAAGGGGCTCCATCGCTGCATCTCACATGGGCGCCGTCACGTGTCTCTTAGGGCCAACTGTTCATGTGCACTAGTATCACTGTTTATCCTGCATGTCTGACACCTCCCGATCCACAATGCCTCACAGGTTTTGCGATTATCCATGAATGGTTATGGTTTATTCCATGGACACAGTGACAAGGACTGTACCACGCTAGAACATGGCTGCCAGACTAATTTGGAAGCAATATGGAAAAAACAACATGGCAGAACCTCTGCCAACAGTCATCACAATCATAATTCTAACCTTCATACATATTTTTTTTATTATGATAATTCCCCACTGTACTCAAAGCACTGTAAAATTATATACATGTTAAACTAACAAATTAGCGATAAGTAACTCTACCTTGGCATGTCATCATCTAGCTCTTCCTGTCAAAGCTCTCCTTTTAGAATCTGCTGTTGGCCAATAGTCATCCAAGTGAACATGTTCTAGATGGCTAATTATGAACATATGTTAATGCCTCGTTATGTTGTGCGCTATCAGATAAAATTCAACTAGCGGAATTAATCAGAGGTGTTTCAATGTCAGACACTCTGATGGAACTTTGGGATCAATACCTGGCATTTAATGGGTTTCATTTTTCATTAAAATTTACATAATGGAAAACATGTAATTAGCCATCACAACTCACCACCACAATACTGCAATGATTCAATATGTGGTTAAACAAGATAAAAATGTGTGCGCTCCTGAAAGCAGTAATATGAATATATTTACGTATACGGGTCTGTAAACAAAGACAGGTGAAAGGCCGGTAAAAAAAATTGGCATTAGGCCAATGTTAAGTCTATGGACACAGTACCAAGGACAACCCTATTTGCACTTAAGGGGTTAAACAGCTAAACCACCGCTGTAAGAATATTCTACAAGTAACAGATCAATAAGTCTTCTCACAACACGCTCACATGAATGCTTCATTAAGACCAACAGGTCATGTAAATAGCTGGGGAGATCACCCTCTTGCTTGTAAGCACTGCCATTTCCTCCCACATTCACTCAATTTGCAGGAGGCCTGGTTCCCATGGAAATACAGCTTTAATGAATTAGTTATTAAACAGGACTGATGACTGCAAATGTTGAAATATAATAAGATTCCTCTTAGAAATTTCCGATATTAGTTTCTGAGAGCGAGAATGAAGTACACAGGGTTTTCTTCCAATGTCAGTATGTTAGGTCTGCTAAGAATATCTTGACACGTTTGATTTTGTATCGATTCCCATCATGCACTGTTCTCCAAATAAAGTTAGGCCAAGCTTACTCTGCTGATCCCCGCTCTCTGCTTAGTTAGTATCATGTAACTAGCCATGTAGGGTTTTTTTTAATACGTTAACCTGTTTGATAATTGGGGAAAAGATTATGACTCTTTGATATTAATGTGTCATGTGTTCATTAAATTGATATGATCCTATTTGATAATTTACTTATATTCAATTCGGTTACATTCACCTACCACTGCTCAGTATTTTATTTCCCATTAGCCTCAGTCAGAGGTTCATGGTAATAAGAATGAATCTATATGAAACAAAATGTTGCTTAATGCAGACAGATGGAAGTTAATGTCAGCAGAATGAGAGGTCACCAGTCATTAAGAGAATCACAGACCTATAGGTCCACTCTGCCCCCCTCCATTTTAAAACGTCGGAAACTTAGCTGGTGGTTTATACATACATACATACATACATACATACATACATACATACATACCTTTATTACTAGGCTATTAGCTAGAAGTTGCAGTAAGAAATTTAAAAAAAAACATGGCAGAGCACATATTTTTTTTTTAAGTAGTTGATATTAAAATGGATCAGTATGCATACGTTCTGTTTCAAGAAACACATTTACTAGCACAAGGTTTCTTACAGTCAGTGACAGCATATTTCTTACTTTCATTGTAAATAAAAGGTAAATATATGCACTCATTGCCTTGGCTGATGACATATCAACAAATAATTTACCACCCAGTACTGGCAGTGCTCAACAAGCATCAAATCAATAAAATCAATTAAACCAAGAAAAAAAGTGCAAGATGAAGTAACAGCAGCATGTATCCGACCTTCACCTTGTCATGTTACAATGGGGGCTTTTTGCTCACTATAGCCAAATGAGATCAAATACCAAAGGAGACCAAAGGATTGTCATAAGGATACAACCATTTTTTTTCTCTCCAGTCGCCTGGTACCCCATTGAGTGAGACTTTTATATGTGACAAATGTACATAGGTTTTCAGCCGGAAAACGTAACCTTTTACCAAAATGTTCAAATACAACAAGGGCAGCTCATAATATTTATATAGGCAGAGCAGATACTGGGGCTCCCCGATTTGACTTATATTCAAAGCAAGGATCAAACATCATCGATTCATGTTAAGTACAAGAGATGAAAAGAAAGAGTCATTTGCATAAACCCATAAGTCATCCCATGATTAAGAATATTTCCGTCAAACTACTATGCCGTCTACTAAAACTGCCTGATGTGAATTGCTCAATAGATTTTCTTTCTACTCCCTTCCCCCAGCACAGCTGGAAATCCATTTTGCCATCTCCGCAGTCTGATATTAATCAAATATATCATTGGCTTTTTCCCTTTACTGCACTGACATGCTAATCAGTATTTGAAAAGCCAGAAATCTTAAACTCTACTTATTTCCCTGGGAGAATAAAAAATAGAAAATAAAAATTTAAAAATGATTTACATAGCTGGAGGCAATTTACCGTTTTCTATTTTTCTTGTTTCATAGAACATCATAGTTTATTATTTATTTTATTTATAATTTAGCTACTACACACTGTAATTCTTTAAAACGGGTCTAATGCTTGAGTATGCAATATATCCGAATGGATTAGGTTTTGGAACTATTCTTGTTAGCAGTATGGATCTTGGTAAATCAGTCCCAAGATTTCCATTTACAAACATGACTGGAAGGAGCAAACATTTTATATACGTCTATTCTTCCATGTATATTTTGATATTTATGTAAAAGCATAACAACAAATAGATTTCAGTCTGTATTCCTAGGGCGATCTCACGTGGCTTCACACGTAGGATGACATGACGGGGCAGGGCTTTATGACAAATGAATGGTTTACTTCTTTATTTTATACAATACTATTTAAGGGTTTACGCCTTTATACAATACTATTCAAAGGTTTACGCCTTTATACAATACTATTCAAAGGTTTACGCCTTTATACAATACTATTCAAGGGTTTACTCCTTTATACAATACTAATCAGGGGTTTATTCCTTTATACAATACTAATCAAGGGTTTAAGCCTTTATGCAATACTAATCAAGGGTTTACGCCTTTATGCAATACTAATCAAGGGTTTACGCCCTTATCCAATACTATTCAAGGTGTTACGCCTTTATCCAATACTATTCAAGGGTTTACACCTTTATGCAATACTATTCAAGGGTTTACTCCTTTATACAATACAAATCAAGGGTTTACGCCTTTATACAATACTAATCAAGGGTTTACTCCTTTATTTAATACAATGCTAGTTAAGGGTTCGCTCCTTTATTTAATACAATGCTAGTTAAGGGTTCATTCCTTTATTTAATACAATGCTAGTTAAGGGCTAGCTCCTTTATTTAATACATTGTTAGTTAAGGGATCACTCCTTTATTTAATACAATGCTAGTTAAGGGTTCGCTCCTTTATTTAATACAATGCTAGTTAAGGGTTCGCTCCTTTATTTAATACAATGCTAGTTAAGGGATCACTCCTTTACTTAATGCATATTAATAAAGTGTAAAAGTATTGATGATGCTATAACAGTCCTGCCCTCCTTATTGAATGCCACTGAATTAAGAGACCCCTGTGAAATTATTTTCAATTTAAAACTACAGGAGATCTGTAAATTAGTTTAAAAGTACAAAAATAAGTGCATTTCACGTGTAGTAAACACATATACAATATTGCCCCTTTAAGGCAATAAGCCATACATACTTCAAGGCCTTTGTGTCAAATTATTTCAGTGGATATTTAACATAACTAAATATTATTTTCACATTTGAATTTTATTGGTACTACAATCATGGAAAAATATACACACACATTTAAATTATATATATATATATATATATATATATACACACACACATACATACACACACACACATACATACACACACACAGACATACAGTACAGAATTTGCATGCATTTCAGCAATTTCAAGTAGTACCTTAACTTTGACAATCTGATCAGTGACATCAGTCACATTACTGGTCATGTCGTTGATTGATTTGAAAAGCTGCAGCAAAGAATCCATGAAGTCGGCTTCACCTTTGTTCTCATAGAGCCTGAAGGTAAGTGAGAGAGAAACATGTTATTCATTAAGCTCACTCTCATTACTAAAAGAAAAAGGAAAGAATAGCATGATTTGACTCATGACTTATAAGGTTGTTGTTTTTTTAATCTCAAAGGGAGTTTATTCACCAAAGGTGAGGTACAGTTGAAGTTAAAATGTTTACAGACATCCCACCGACCCAAAGGCAGTGTGTCACCTAAACATTGGTTTTACTGTGCCTGTAGACAATACTAAATGACTGAAATGATCTATATACATTATGTTTGCAAAATTTCAAGAAAATTCGTAAATTAGGAGAAAAATGTGTTTTAAAGGTGTCTGTGGAATCTCCAGTTTATCATCTGTGGCTTGATATGCAAATGAAGTGGTTTTCAATAGGAAATGTGTAATTTGCACAGACACCTTTAAAACGCATTTTTATCTTTATTAAGGCATTTACTTGCAATGTAACTAACACAATGTATAGATCATGTTCAATATTTTTTTTATTCTATATAGACACCGTAAAAAAAATGTTTATCTGATACAGTCCCTTTAACTGTGCATTATAGAGTCAAGCTTTGAGTTTCTCCTGTTAGAAGAGCTCAGCTGGCCATGGGTACTGCATTGTTAAATCTTTAACGATGCATTATGCAACTGTTCTTCGAGAAGTGGAGAACTTACCGGGGTTTGTCTTTTACAACGCACTGTTAGATATGTATTTTACTGAACAGACCCTTGAATGTTCTATTGCTGTCTATTCAATGGCATGACATCACATTTTCAGATCATCAAATATCATAATTTTTTAAAATATGGAAGAGGTGAAAGGAGACGAGCTGAGCAAGCAGGAAAGCAGCTCTACTACCATGTTATCATGGTGGACATTATTTAGAACACATTGCAGTATGTTACGTAGAATTTCAAAGGTCTTGTTAATATTACACATTAGAGAGGGACTGTCACACACTTTTTTTTATCGCTATTATTACAGCGAACACAATGTATGTATATTGTTTTGTCAAACTGCAAGCAATTCACCTCCCGCAAATAAACAGGGTCATTTGTTCAAGATCGTTAACTAATCGAGCCCATTATATTTAATTGTTTCTGGCGTTTAAAGGGGAGCTATGTACAGGATTTGTCCAAGGCAAACTCCAAGTTTCAGGGTGTAAGATGTGATCCAACTTCATTATTCAATAAATACTCCTACCACCACAAAATAAACTTGCCGAAAATACCAGGCATTTTAATCACCGTTTAATCCTGATTTAAGCATTGCACAATTACCATTAATGATTTTTTTTATATCTCCCAATCCACTAGCTATTATACCAAGACTGCTGCAATGCTAGCAATACTCTAGAGCAGTGTTTTTCAACCTTTTCCCCCTTGCGGAACCCTTGAAATAATATATGTCTCAGGGAACCTCCATATAAAAATGTTCTATCATTATTAATATCTTTCTCTTTTATAAATGTAAAGTTCATAAGGAAAACATAATATATTTTTTTCTGATAACATACACTTATGAACTGTTATTTTGTATTTAACCCCTTTGAAACATTTTCGGTCATTCTGGACAATGGCTATTTTAACATTTCTGTGCTGTTTTTGTTTAGCTTTAATTTTCTTCTTTGTTCTTTGATGTACCCACACAAAATATATATTGGTTTTATCGGGACAAGAAGGGCTTTCTTTAGATACCATCTTTTTGATCATATCCTGTAATATACTTTAAAAAAATAATAAAATATGGTGGAACCCCCCCCCCCCCCCCCCCCAAATAAAAACCCCATATTTTCTGAATTTTATTTGAAACATATTTTAGTTATCTACACAAGCTTATTAAAAAACCTGCTAAATAGATTCTGCTATTTGTCCTGAGTACAGAGATACCACCCATGCATAGATTTGTAGGGTTGTTTGGGGGCTAAAAGGCCACATTTGGGAGGTGCACTTTTTGGTTTTCCATCTTGGATTTTTGATATGCAGACAACCTGCGGCCAATATTGCCTTTGACTGTAATGATAAGTGATCATCAGAGCACATATCATACATACCTGCACATAGATCACACTGATCTGATGTGCCGGCATCCATGAGCGGCACCCTAGAGCAACGGAAGTGAAAAAAAATCACCTCTGATGCGTTTGCCAGTAGAAGGCAAGAGCTGATGTAAGCGACCACCAATGGATCAGCGGGGCATTTTGGTGTTGCAAAACTTTTGTTCGCTTCCTAAGCACGTGTGCAGTCGGCACCGCCATTTTTAAATGGCAGCTACGGTCACTCCGGGAAGTGATCGCAGCACGCCCCTACACTTTTTTTTTGTGTTGCATAATGCACAATTGTAGCAACAACGAAAGAGTAAAGAAAGCGACCTTTGGGGGACGTGCCAGGCATGTCAGGTGTCACTAACGACATGTTTATGCATGTGTCACGAAGGGGTTAATAAACATTATTATTGAAAAAAATTAATTTCTTGTTTTTTTCATTTCCTTTTATTTCCTCTGGCCAATGCATCCACAGACTTGCTAATCTGCCCCTCATGCAGGATGGTACTGTA
>CM069867.1:44813944-44833944 GCA_036172795.1 Pelodytes ibericus
AGACATATTTGCTGACAAATAAGGTACAGAGATTGATAGAAAGATCGCAGATGTTACGGACTGGGGCATTTAAAAGTGAAAGTGGTGCAGCCACAGCCCACTGAGTGAGATTTCCAGGGCGTCAATTGCCCTTCTCTGGTCAGTCCTGCAACTAAACTATGGGATAATATGCAGGGTCACTTTAAAGTATTGATGGGCCCTGCTCTGAATAGTGGGCCCCCGCTGAGCTTAATCTCACCTGTATTGGGAAAACAGTTGCTTTTTTTAAAATTCTTTGCTTGATGGAAGACACACAAGCTATTACCCCTCCTCAAATTTACCTTATCCCCCCCCCCCCCCCTCCCCCCTGCAATTTATCTCTAAATGGAGCCCTGGGCAGTTGCCCTCTTCATCCTGCCTATAACCCCACTCTCATACGTCCCTCATAAGATTTGTTTCCAGTTTACTTTCTCCAGTTGGGTAAAAACCTCAACCTGGCTGTGGGCCCTGGGCAAATGCCCACATTGCCCATTGGATAAAGCGACCCTGGTTTTGTGACCCTACTGTGTTTTGGGCTGTTGGCAGTTATGCTATTTTTATTTCAAGACACACACACACAAACTCAAAATCCTGACGTGAGATGTGCAAAGGGATTCCGCAGAAATATTATCCACATTAAGACAATAATTGACATGTCTTCTCTCTGCGATTTGTTAAGTGACTGCTTAGAAAAAGAAAAAAGAGAGAGACAATTGTTTTTATGTTCAGGCACATTTTGTTCACTCTGGTAATAAATACGAGAAGATTATAGAAAATGAATAGCAGCTGTAAAGATTACGCATTTTATAGAAGTATAAATAGAAGTCAAATGTATTCGCTTGAGCGTTCTAATGAAGAAGAAACACAATCACCCACTAATCATTTACCTTTACAACCTCTCCGCCATCGACTTTCATTAACTGGCGCAAATTCTGCTGCAGCAAGTTTGTGTTGGATCGCCATTTCAAGAGACCGAGCAAATCCACTAGAAAAGAACAAGAAAATATATGTCAAACACATTCACTATAAACATCATGCCCAATGACTACATGTTTAGATTAATCTCGAAGTTTATTTTTTTTACCTCAGGAAATGGGTTGTTTTGACTGGATTTGTATAAAGGGACACTAATACCCCAATAATATTATTTATTGTAATATAATTAGAATAAATAGTATCGATGGGATATACTGACAGAACTGCAAGTCATTATATGAAGTAAATACATTAAGCACAAGACCAAAAAAAAGTGTCTTCTAAAAATGTTTAGAGCCTGCATCAATAAGTGGATCTGCAAGCAAATTCATTCAATAGCGAATCATTTGCACATGGTGCCATATGTACAAGCCATAAGTGAGGTACACAGACATCTGTTGCTCTATGGTTTCTCTTTACACTGTTGTATTGTAAGGATGTTAATTACGAAACAATGAATAACAGAATAAGAATAGTCCTTTGGGATAGATTATGGTGACATGCAGCTCCAAGTTCTCCATCGTGTTACTTAATCCTGTCCCTCCCCTTTCAGGAACCGACTCAGACAATCATAATGGTGGTGTATTGCAGGGCAAATCATCATGAATGTCTGGCAGATAAGAACCATTCGGTCCATCTAGTCTGTTCAATTTTCTAAATACTTTTATTAGTCCCCAGTTCCCAATCTTATATCTAGGATAGCCTTGTGCCTATCCCACGCATGCTTAAACACCTTCACTGTGTTTACCTCTACCACTTCTGCTGGAAGGCTATTCCATACATCTACTACCCTGTCAGTAAAGTGATACTACCACACAGCACTGTACAACATGGAGAACAATGGTATTAAACTGTATGTAACTTTAGTACAGAGGGAATCCTATCATACTTACCATCCAAAGCCAAAGGTCTAAAAGAATGGCAGTTAAATTACAATTGGCTGAAACCCAGGAGGTTTACCATCTGTAAACTAAATGAATCAAAATGTAACCTTTTTTTCCTCATTCCACTTAACTTCCTCTTGTGAGGTCCATTGCTATGATTCTTGCAATTGAATAATATTTTTTAACAAACTCTTGAAACTATTACAATTTGTGACTTAAACAGACAATAGCAATGAAAATGAAAAGAAATTGTTGCAAAAAATTATTGGGAGTTACAAAAATTCCAAAAAAGCTTGGCCATTATCAGGTTTTACATTAGACATACTTTGTTTCTGTACTATTCCAAATTACCGTTCTGTGTGAGTTTGGTAGAGCAGACCAGCGTGGATATTTGGAAGGAATCCTTGCTGATTGTGCAGCTACCTAGATTCTGCATGCTCTTCCCCATTGTAGTATGGCCCTTTTCTTCCAGTTCAATCTTGGTCGATGGAAGGGAAAGGTATGTTGAGGAATCTTCAAGCTTCTTTGGCTCGGCCTTTTGGTCAGTAGAAAAAAAAAAAGATCACATGCAACCCTAATATAAACACAAGCAACATTATGCAAACACATGCAACCCTAATATAAACACAAGACGCATAATGCAAAACACATGCAACCCTAATATAAACACAAGACGCATAATGCAAAACAAACCCCAAAAACTGCAATAGTAAGGATGAGCAACTATTTGGTTATTAATGGTGAAACTCGTATAAAAGTGATGTTTTTGCAGTTCTTGCACAGTAGGACACATGCAATTACACTCGATCCTGTATTACCTGGCACACTTACAAAGAAGACAGTGGAGCCTTCGAACACAAACAAATCATTTATGTACTGCAAAAATCAGCATGCACACGTCAATATGTAAGAATAATGTTCTTAATTACAACAATGATTTCTTTCCCATCTTATGATTCATGAATTTTGTTGTGCTAATCAGATAAATCCAATTAACTGTTAAAATAATGTGTCATTTATCTTTGGAAATGCACAATTCTGACTATGGCAAATTTAAATCCCAAAGTAAAAATCGACATTTTTTAACATTGTAATTGCATATACATTTATTATTCAAACTGTCCGGTTAATAACATGGTAACAGATCTGTGTTAAGACCAATTTGCATGGACAAATAGCACTCATGATGCTTTCAGTACAAATGAACATTACTTATCATTGTGATTTTCCAAATTCACTTCCAGCCTTAACTGGTGAATGCTGTGTGTATTTCCAATTATTGTATCAGACAAAAAAAAGCCACAAAATATATCTCCAGTTCTACAAGTTTTGTTTTTGTTTTTACTTGTGGCGCACTAACTATTGTGGTACTGTTTGGGGCCTAGATGAATGTGCACACATTCATTTGTGTCCATCTTTGTAATTTGTATCTCTAAGGCATAGGCCTTCATTTTCACCACTACACCATGAGCATAGTGATCAGGCTTAGTTTCTGAAGTTCTAAATTAAAATACTGCTATATTTGGTAGCAAACTGTATACTTGAAGGTACAGACTCTATATTATATATTAAGTGGCTTAACATATTATTGCTTAACATGTACAATTAACCGTAGTACAATTCTGGAACATGACAATACAAACATATATCTTTGGATGAGCCAATGGAGAGTTTTTTAAACTGCAGATATCAATTAAGATACAAAAAAAAAAAAAAAACTAAGATTGCATGCATACTATTCTATCAGTGATACCACAATCTAGTAATAATAGGATTAACTCGCAAAGATGATACTAATTTGTAATTGTTCATTCAAAAGATAACCACATTACTTGCATTCCATAGAATTAGGTCACAAATGCAACGCTTGGATATTGTGGAGATGGTAGAAACAGTCAAAAGAGAACTAGCAAATGATGTTCGCCCACTCAAAGTTTCCTATAAATACTGCTATTCCTTGTTCAGCATAAATATGAGAATTCTAAACACAAACTGAACACTTGTATAACATGATATATAGATCTGAATATTTTAATTATATCTTTCCTTTACTTAATGTGAACAAAAATTGAGGCCATGAACTCTTATGGAGCAGTTATTTTGTGCATAATCTACATGAGAATTGCTATTTTAACTTTAAAATAAACAGGTTAGTTTGTTTAGTATTTCACCGAGGTCATTTTGTGTCATCAGTGAGGGGGAACACTGGAGGCAGGCTGACTCCCTATGCAACAGTTTCCATGTTTCCCTTTGAAAATATGCTTTAAATTTGCCATCACAGTAGAATCAGAGTGTGCTGTTTCAAGTGCTTGGAATGCAGAGGGGCGTGGTTTCAGCCAGCTGTGTGTGCAGTGGTGTAATATGTAGCTAGGCAGGACTGTTACTATAGCACCAGAAATAACTTGAATCCGCTTTGTATGTAGTTTTCAGGAGACAGGAACTATTAATGCAAAAACCTGAAGAAAAAAACCACTGATACATATATGTTTACATGATACAGCATTTATCTAAATAGATATTGTTTTGAACATGTCTATAGAAATTGTCTAAAGTGAGGTCTAACTTGCGGCATTAGTACATCGGTTTTCTACCTAGAGATTCTTAAGCAGCAGTTTCTGAAAAATGAATCCACATTGTTTGAAAATCTCTATGGTTATCGCTGAGGAAGCAGCAAAAAGACATCACGGGCCGCAATTAACTACTGACAGAATGAAGCATAGCGTGGTACCTTGTAAACTATAAGATCGTGCTCCCCGTCTCTTAATGTTGTTCCATCGTATCTCATCAGTTTCACAAATGCTACAGCAAATATCTTCTCAGTCTTATCTTTAGCTGTGGGGACGGACGGACAACAACACACAATTATACAGTTAAGCAATTCTGTTTAATTGCAACATTATCAGCTTAGAAGGAGGCAATTCTATTTATATAAACAAACCAAGATGATTTCTGGCTATTGCCGTTTGTAACGTGCAACTTTAAAAAAAAACGCTTCTTAAAAAAAAAAGATGATACAGTGGAAGATCACATGCAGCTTTGAGCTCCACAACATCTAAAATGGCAAGAGCGTCGACATTCAATCAGATTACACTTTGCCAAATACTTACAGTCCTGGGATGATCGGTGACGAAACGTGAACTTCAAATGGCTACGATTCACATCTTCAATGGGTATTGCGACCTTCAGTAAAACAGATCATTGTATTACAATGTGACATATTTTTCAGGGAGAGCATTAATTTGATCTCACAGTATGACTTGGAGTCACTACTCTCACTCACTCGAGGAAATATTAAAAAGGGACTGGGTCACCTAAATATTTACATGTGTATACAGCAAACGCCGAGAACAAAACAAGTGCTAATAAGAATATCTATACATTGTGTTAGCTGCACTAAAAGCAAATGAGTGAATTAAGTGTTTTTAAAAATGCCTGCGCAGTTTTTTTTTTTTTTGCGTGCATCACTTTCAGTCTTTTTTTATTCTCTACATTTATAGCATGAAACACATCTAGGTGACAGCATCCCTTTATGCTACTGTATTCTGGCTGTATTACCAATCTTGCCTTCTTTTGCACAGGATTCACTGGCCGGTGGCACATTTGTACTAGAATGGGCTATTAGAGAAGATGATTGCAATAAATGACTGTGTTTCGATCAAATCCAGAATAAATCAGCCTTCTGTGCCATTACGTACTTGCATTCTGCTACTATTCTTTCAGCTGACATAATAAAACGTCTCTCTAGATTTGGAATGCTCTCAAAATATAACATTTTATATTTATTTTACAAGTTTCTACGCATCCTTAGTCCTACCTTTACAGTCTCAAACCAACGAGGTTGCTTCACTTGATAGTATATAACAGATTTGTACTCAGAGATGGCTTCATCCCCAGCCCCAGGGAATATAACATTCTTGAGAGGAAGGAACAAAACACAAATCAATTACAGTTTTAGATGTGCATATTACATTAGAGTGCAGCATAGATTTAGGAAGAGAGAAAAAAAATCTAAAAAAAAAAATGAGAAAGCAATTTTAATTATGTTTCAATTTTTGATGAAAAAAGAATGGTTATAATAACATTTTGCCATGCAGTGAAAAGGACATAGATGTACGACATAATACGACTCTTTCCACCTTTCAGTTAAGAATCTCCAAACCAATGACCCAATGTCTATAAAGTCTAGTAGAACATAGCACAGAAATGCAGGAAAAGCAGCATTAGATCCAATACCTCCAACCTCTTTCCATCTTCATCAAAGACAGATACAGTAACTTCTACATTTTTTGCTGTGGTCTTGTTGCCTCTATCGTAGTCTCCCTGAAGCAGCGTAACATAAATATCATTGCGCACATCTCCTAAAAAAAAAAAAAAAGAAGAAGAAAATGATAACAATGACAAAACAGAAAAAAATCTATAAAATGCTGTGAGACATAACCATGCTGCACAGCTGCCCCGGGTCCTGGGATGTCTAATAATGTCTAAAGGATGAATAATGACTAATACTCTGCACTCTAATATGCAACCACCACACAACGACAACATTCCAATCTGGATAGCTCTTTCTTAAGTCATTTGCGACCAGCTTGAGAAAGACTTTAGGGTTGTGTGGAAAAAGTTGGATCATGTATGAGTGTTGTGTACTGAGTATACGTCTTATGTGCTGGTATGTGGATCAGTGAAGGATCCAGTACTGTTTGCACCTGGGCTGATACACTGTTAGCCTGCAAGTATTACGGTTTGTAAAAGTGTCTAAAAACAGGCCACCAGGCCTTGGTATTCCATTATACATCCAGGGAGTGAGACATTTATTGCAATTGAGCAGAGTAACTTCTAAGGGATGGTATTTAGCTCATCAGGCATGTCCACGGAGTGTGTGGCCAAGCACGATTTCTGGGAGGACAGCACATTTAAAAAAACTGGAATAACTCTGGGACGTAAGGTTTCAGTTGTGACATTAAGGAAACTGTTCTATACAATTTGTAAACAATTCTCCTTGGAGGAATTATAGAAAAAGGCTTCCAAATATTAACTCCCCAAATCAATTTTGAATATAATGCAGCAATCAGAATATTTCAGTGCTGTGGTTATGAACATGCATTATTAATCGGAGAACATCATTGAGCTTTCACAGCTTAGAAGCCTGCTGGAAAGAAAATAGGCCACGTCTGCATAACATCATTCCCATATGTATGCTACATATAGCATCAAAGAGGGACTAAATGCCCCCGTTCCATCTTACAAAAACAAATCTTGGTGATTCGTAGCAGCACTATTCAAAAGTGAGTGTATTTCGTCTGGAAGTCTATTCTGCCATGTCATAATTCTGCGGATCTGTGACATATTATCACAGAGTCTGAAACGCCAAACATGCCTCCAGCTTGGATTCTCGTCTCCTCACCAGCTTAGTGTTTGTGTGTGACATACCAACATCACGGAAAAATAGTCTATATACTGCCTCTTGGGCATATGGCAGTCTACTTGTCTAGGGGGGATAACTTTTGAAAGGTGTGCAATAAAACTTCTATTCAAACAGCAGTTTTAATTAGGCAGAAGTGCCTGTGACCTAATTTCTTGCCCTCAATGGGTTCATGTACAACATCATCAGTTCTGATAGGATTTTACCTCCTCTGCAACAGGCAGAAACACTCCTCACAGTCAAAGGAACTATTTGTAACCATGTGACAGAAAGCAAACTTTAATAATCAGTCAGTCTGCATAATTGCACTGGTATTTTATGTAGACAAAATATCAAAGTGTGAGGTGTGCTTAAAGAAACTGGAGATGGTCTTTCTCAGACAGCTTACTGCTTCTACTTAAGGGTTTTTGCAATATGCACTGTTCCTCCAAATCGAATTTTGATCAGGCATAATCACCAAATTGAAGGGATGCCCAAAATGTGGCTACTCAATATCCATGATATCGGCTCTGAATTGGCTGTATATGTCTTTCAGAAACGTAAGCACTGGAGGCCTTTCCGATCGGGAATGGTTTGCCATGAAAATCATTGGTTTTCAGCTACCCAGTATCCCCCCAATCACCCCCTAATTCAGTTCTGATTCGGGGGGAGATAGTTGCATTTCGGGTATTTCAGTTCTCCAGATATGATCTTGAACATTGAAATGCAGATATACAAAATAAATGTAACATGTGTGATGGGGGGGGTCAGGGCTACTATTAGGGGCCTTACCAGGGCCTTTTTTATTTTCCATTTCAGGAGGACGCTATCATCCTCATAATTCACTATGGGGATAATAGAGGTACTTTTCAGTGCAGCATATTTTGGTTTCGGCTGTTATGATGCCTGAATTGGGGCCTATTCAGGGCATATTGGGTAGCTCGAATTTTAGTTCCCGATATGTCCCTGATCAGTCCAGTCTTTGCAGGCATCAAGCAAGGATTAAGGTCTGATTTCATACAAATTATACATGTATTCTTTAATGCCCTGTAAACGCAGTACTGCTGGAATAGCTAAAAAAAAAAAAAAAAATGTTAAATTGCAGGTTCTCTACACTTAGAATTTATGCACTGGCTGACATTTTCAGATGCTATGGGGTGTGCTAGCAAAGCACAGAGCCCTTTTCACCCTCACCAAGCGCATCTCTATGTTTTTGTACAAAGACAGCAGGGAAGAAAAATGCGAAAGAACAAAGTGTTCAAGGTTTTTAAAGTTAGTCTCATAGTTTTCATCTGAAATATAAGTCACCTGGCATAATGATCTCAGGAAATCCCATTTTCCGAGCCACGGCTGTTGATCGGTCTACTAAATGTGGAAATTCCTTCCGAATCTGATGAATATCCCCTGGAAGAAGCTTCATTGTGACCCACAGACCTGTAGTAAAAAGGAACTATCATAAATTTGAAAAGGTAAGATAGACACTAGAAAACTGCAAAGATTGACAATATGTAGCAATCCGCCAGCTGGGAAAAAAAATAGGAATTGAGATCTAAATAGATTTCTAGATAACAAACGATATACAATTTCAAATACAACTTGGGCAGACTAGATGGACCGAATGGTTCTTATCTGCCAACACATTCTATGTTTAAATGGAAAAACCGAAGCTTAATACTGCTACTACTAATACATTGCATATTGTTAACCCTCGTCTTTTATGTAAACAAAATGAGGGTAATGTGAGTTACTATTTGTTATTGGAGTAGACATCTTAAAAATACAGCTGTTGCTGTGCCATCACAGACAAAGCTTGATTGGGTTCTCGAACATCTGCTGCGTACAGCTTGGTTATCATCGGTGTACAATGGTAGCTATTTGTTAATTAGAAAAGATAACTTTGGGCAGCAGCCCTTCACAGATCTGGAAAGTTCATAGCGCAAGACCAAACTTCTTTAGCTACGTTTTGGGTGACCACAAGTGGTAGGCAGAAACTATGATTATGGTGGACATATACTGGATATTGTGATGGTCAATTTAAAGATGTTCTATGGATATAGATCTTTCCACACACACTGGTGTCTGTGTATCATTTATTATTATTTATTTATTAAAAGTATTTTACCAGGAAGGATACTCTCGTTTTCAAGTATGACCATGTATGGACACAACTGACCATATCCCTGGTGACCACACAAGATAGGAAGAAAAGGTTTTCATTATCTAACATTTTGGTGGTCCTGTTTAAAATGGAGCACATGGAGCAATGAGTGCACCTCTGCCAGTTAAGTTTTTTCTGGTTGTGCCAGCACTCCACAGAAGATCATGACTACACATCAAAGACCTAGTCAAATGTAAATGCTGGTGGTAATCAGGCCAACCATCAGGGGGCGACAGACTATACTGGTCCAGGGGGGCCCGGGTCACGCCAGTAAAAAAAAATTCCCCCACTCTTAAGTCGGTCCTCGGCTGTGAGGATTTTGCCCCTCACAAAATGGGACCAGAGGAGTTACTGTGGTCGCATTTTTTTTTTTTTTTAAAAACTTTATTGAAGCCGCGCGGCTGGAGGGGAACGCACAACGCTTCCCTCACAGCCACGGACCTGCAGAGCACCGGGAGACAGCAGCAAGGAGGTAAGTACTGGGGAAGGGGGGAGGAGGGTTGTAGATAAGGAGCATACTGAGGGGCAAAATCCTGGCATATTGAGGGGAAAAATCCTGGCATATTGAGGGGCAAAATCCTGACATACTAATTGGTAAAATCATGGCATATTGAGGCGTAAAATCCTAGCATATTAATTAGCAAAATCCTGGCATATTAAGGGGCAAATCCTGGCATATTAATTGGCAAAAGAATGGCATATTGAGGGGCAAAATACTGGCATATTAAATGGCATATTGAGAAGGACAATCCTGGCATATTAAATGGGAAAGAATGCCATATTGAAGGCAAATCCTTGCATATTAAATGGCAAAATCCTGGCATATTGAGGGGCAAATCCTGGCATATTAAATGGCAAAATACTGGCATATTGAGGGGCAAAATAGTGGCATATTGAGGGGAAAATACTGACTTATTGCATGGCAAAATATTCCTGGCCTATTGAGTGGCAAAATATTACTGTCATATTGACCAACAATGCAAATTAGAAAGAGACTTCTATGTACCCTTTGCATGTGGGAAGATTATAACAAGGTTTACCTACCTTGACCTTTGTGGTTCACCTCCTTAGCAGCAATCACTTTGTTTATCACAGTCTGGAGGAAATCGTTCTCCCCTGCTACCCTGGGTGAAAAACGGGATGAGATGTTCAGCTGCTTGTGTCGAATGATGTCATCCAATGCTAGCCTGCAGTGTGCACATGACGAACACCACCACAGCAAACATAGGGTCACACAACACCAGAGACCACAGAAACAAGGGATTGTATAAGATCATAGCACAGTTTTCAAACAAGTGTGTATTAGTCGACAAAAACACAATGAACGGAAATAGATAAGAAGAAAGATACAGAAGTATCATTAATAAGGAAAATTCCAGTGGACAAGAAAACCCAAATCATGACATCCGTTTCTCTCAATGACCAGTGTGATATGTATGTGGTAATATGTGCACAGTTTATATTTTTCCTCTGGCGCTTGGGGCCATGGCTCCAGTGCAAACAATGGGCTTCATGTGATTTAAAATGTGAATAAATGGGCATATTAGATGTTGCTGGTTAACGTACAAAAAAAGTCTCAGAGCCAGATTATCCTGCTCCACTCCCAGACCACCTCATGATGTTTTTACCACTTCCTCGTTACTCCTCCAATCCACTAAGTAGCAAGCAATGGAACTTTCTAATTGCAACACGCTCCATAAAATAAAAAAAATTAAATCTGCCTGGCGTTGATCTTAAGCGAGAATTCCAGTATAAAATTGACACAACATGAATCCCACTCCACACAGTTCTACGGCAAATGTTGTACGACAAGCAATAAAATAACAAAACAAAAACAACTTACCTGAAAAATCATCTACAATATAAAGCTCTATTAGCATTCTGTATCCTGCATTTACACAGACCCATAACAATGGATTAAGTAACAGCGCTTACAAATTAGGATTTCAATCACGCTGCATTCAAGTCATGCACAAATGTACACAAAGTACAAACAAACAAATGAAAATATCCAAATGGTTACAAATAAAATGCCACATTTGAGGATGTGCCCTAGTAAAGCATTGCCAAGAGCGTTTTAACATCTGTTGTGTTGGTGGTAGGTGACTTAATACAAACACACACCATGAAAAAAAAGGCAGAGAGGTGAACACACACAATGTATGTGAGTACTACAATACTGCACTTAAACACGTTTATAACTATGACAATGTGATCAAAAACGGACCACTTTCCAAATAGGCATTTATTAAGGATAAATGATCACAGTCTGCAAATGAAAAAAATAATCTGTCTTCTTGCACAGAAAGGGTTATATTAAGGAACCCAACAATGGTTTGTAAATTATAAATATATTAAAAAACTAGAAACTGTGAATATCTCAAATCCAAGACCTAGACAATAAAATGCAGTTACACATTATAGATACTTAACTAAAATTAGACTGTGATAATTATGTTCTGCTATATTTAACATAGGCAGTTGCAATTGCCTGACCCGGAGATTAAATCAGAAACTTGATTTTCAGTTAGCGGTTTCACTAGCATCCTCAAATATGCAAAGCTATGAACTATAAGAGCATGCAAATTATATAAGGCCTGTTTGGACACCATGCTATACCAAATGAATAAGATTTTTGTTATGATTTTTTTTTTGTCAATATTATTGTTTTAATATTTAAAGAAGAAATGTCACTCTTGTCAAGAGACAAGTTAAAAAGTTATGGATATCTACAACCATTTAAATCTAGTCTCAAATAAAAAAAAAGGTCTATTAAAAATAATAACAGAAGAATAAAAATGATTATATTCTTTCAGACAGTCATTGTACAGCACTGAAAGGGGAAAAAAACTTCAATCACATCATTTCTGATGTACCATAGACTGCCTCGAGCTCATTAATTGAATAGTTGTGGACTTTCCACAGCATGTACTTAGCATGTTACCCATCTTCCCTGGTGACAATGTGGCATGTGAAAGATCAATGAGGCGCTGGGGGGCTTACATGCACACTGATCTCCATAGAGCCATGAGCACTCTGTTGTTTATAGTCATTTAGTCTGATAAAATGTGAAAGGTTTAGAGATGTGACTACTAGCTGACTTAAAAGAAAATAGTCAAGTTACAATTGCAGGGGATCCGACATGTACGCTGGAGTCTGTGTGATGAATATGCTTGCACGCACTCGTCTATAAACAAAGATGTAAGTGTGGCATACAGTCACAGTGTTCAGAAAATGTCCTAACGCATAAAAACTGGAATATTAACAGAAAGTACAAAAGCAATGCTGCCCATCACTGAACAATGTTAACACAGTCGCTGCACTTACGGTTGAAAAGGTATGAAATGCTGTTTGTCTTCATCATCAACTTTTCCAGTAATTATGTCAGTTACATCCATTACTAAAATAGAAACACATTATATGACAGATTAAATGAGGTGTGTGACTGTGTGTGTGTGCAATATGTCAGCAATGTTTGAGCAGTTAAGGGGCCTGATGCAGAAACCATTTCTGTCCTCCCCCACCCACTAGGCTTCTAGGTTTCTCCCATTCTAGCAGTGCACCTAGGTTTGCCACCTGGCTGGTATTTTACCGGTAGGCCGGTAAAAAATTGGCATCAGGCCAATGTTAAGTCTATGGAGACAGTACCAAGGCCAGTATTTTTTTGGAAGAAAAGGTGGTAACCCTAAATGCACCTGCTGGACCCCCTATTGGTACCACCTTGTATCTAAGATATAATGAATAACTGACAAGGAATTAAACCACCGTTAACAATGATGCCCTTATTCTTTCACACGAGTTGCATCTTCTGAAGGGAAGCACACATGCACATTATTTTGCAAACACCTTCAATAGGGTTGTCATCCAACCAGAATCTTACTGGCAGGCTGGTAAACAAAAAACTGGCTTGAGGCCAATGAAAAGTCTTTGGAAGTGATGGCATGACTTTTTTTTTTAAAGAAAGGGTGGCAACCCTAACCTCGAAGATGCTATGTCTGGCAGGAGACATAGTGTGGGATTACTACACATCAACTATGACTGAAAAGGTTTCAGATGTGGGACAATTTAATGGAAGGTCACTGCTACAATGGCTTTCAAACATTTCTTTTAATGTATGTTACGGCTGTAAAAACGGCTACAGTGCGATGGCGTGAAGGAGCCCTTCTACTTGTTATCTTCTCTGAAAGAGGAGAACGTGTACTAGTTACAATTAAAGGTAATTAATAGTGCATTACACATATACTAATTAACACTTAATTTCAAACAATTTGGTTGCAGTTTTACATTAAAGAAAACTTCACAGGGAGGCTGTGACATCATAGAAACATAGAATGTGTCAGCAGATAAGAACCATTCGGTCCATCTAGTCTGCCCAATTTTCTAAATACTTTTTTTAGTCCCCGGTTCCCTATTTTATATCTAGAATAGCCTTGTGCCTATCCCACGCATGCTTAAACTCTTGCACAGTGTTTACCTCTGCCACTTCCACTGGAAGGCTATTCCATACATCCACTACCCTCTCAGTAAAGTAATACTTCCTGATTTTACTTTTAAATCGTTGCCCCTCTAATTTAAGACTATGTCCTCTAGTTGTGGTAGTTTTTCTTCTTTTAAAATATACTCTCTTCCTTTACTGTGTTGATTCCGTTTATGTATTACATCCACACTGAAGAGATCGGCAGGACTGTTGCTATACCAGTAGCAATAAAACGATTATCCTTTATGTGCAGTTTTTAGGCTAAATGGTTTATATTTCTTTATTTTACATGATACAATACTTATCTAAAAATATTATGTTAGACATCGGAGGTGGAACTGCCACTTTAAATACCACTTAGAAGCTATCCTTTGTAACTATTACCTTTCAGTTCAGGTAAACTACAGAATAACAAAATATACCTGCTATGATTTGTTAAATCCCCAGTTTTCTATGTAAGGGCCCAGTTTGTCAGCAGGTGGTGGGAAGTAAACTTTTCTTTTACTTCCTGCTGTATCTTGTTATAGGATTCATGCTCAATTGGGTTAGAAGTGCTCAGCAGACTGAGAATAAAGGATAATTACTTCCCCCAGGCTGTTCAGTAACAGTGACTTCAATTTGAAGATTTTTCAATAAAATATTTACATATGCAAGTGTTAATATAATGGTTTTCCCACCCACATCTTATAAGGGAAAGCAAAACAAAAGTAGCCTATATATTGCCCCCGACTCCTCCCCTTTTTTTTAGGTGTCAGCAATTAAATTGTATATGAGATTTAAATATAAAGCAGGCAGGAAACCAAAGATAATGCAGAGGAATGCATAGGACCTAGGTTCCAAGAGTGTGTCTCCAACTGTTTCGGTGCTACAACTAACCTGATTGTTTATAGTTCAACCAATGCTAGAGAGCTGCAGTTGGAGGTCCAGGGGAATAGGTTGTGTGAATATGTGCCCAATGTTCCTGTTTGTGTACACTGCGATGTGCAGACAAGGCCAGTGACCCAATATAGCCACCTGTTAGCTGTAGCAAAATACTAGCGTATGCTTAATTGAAAGATGGCATAAAGTGTAAATAGTTTGAATAGAAATGATTTAATGAAAACATAAAAGTAAAACAACTGATCTGCTCCACAAAAAAAACTACCAGGGAGTGGAGTTTAGAATGTTGGGTCAGATGGGTAAGCTTTTCCTTCATCTGACCCCAAGTGAATGAAGATTTTAAAAACATGTCAGCCTCCCTGAGCTATATGGAACAAAGCAGACACAAGCTCCATAAAAAGGTTTTTTTTTTTTATATACCTTCATTAATGTATTTCTATAACACATCTACAATTGATGCAATCTTTCAATTAAAGGTATATCTTGGAAGCGTCGGTTGCAAAATAAATAATAGAGGAAACCATGATTTGCTTTACTTATCGCACAGCACACATATTAAAAAAAATATCCAATAGCAGCAAAATATAAATCTTGTTATTCCAGCACCTAAACATAATGCACAATTTAAAGACAGATTTATATATTTTGCAGTTATAATCATTAGGTATTAGAAGTGTAATATCCACTCACCACTGTAAGGGTCAAGTGGTTGTATGATACAACTCATCACTTTATGAATAAACACCTTTAGAATGAAGATTTATTATATATGCTAGTAATCCAGTGATTATTGTCCAGGAAGGGAAAATTGCCCTATTAGCAGGGCATAACCAGAAATCACAAGGCTGTAGTACGAAAATTGTCCCACAGTGCCATCTGTGACCCCCTCAAACAGCACCCAGTCTTGCCCTCAAAACAAATCATCTCTACTATTTGTGCCCCCAAACAGCTCCCATATGCCCACAAACAGCTGCTTTGTTCCATATGTGCCTCCAACAGCATGTATGTGCCATATGTTCCACCAAACAGCTTGTCTGTGCCATCTTAACCCCCAACAGGAGTGGTGTGTCTCTTCCCCTCCATGCAGACAGATCCAGCATGCAGGAAGTGAATGTGATGTGATGATAAATGCGGGTGTTATCCAGCTAGTGAATTTTAAAGGGACGTTCGCCCAAGCCCCCAAGAGTTGTGGGCCTGGTTGCAGTTGCGACCAAGATTGTTACAACCCTGCCTCTAAGGTTCTTAGCACACTCCTCTGACATATTTGGCTATTGTTAGTAACAATGTTTAACCTGTGTCTATATTGAGTGAGAACTCTCTATATTACAAAAACTACATGTGACAAAGCACACCCAAAATTCACATGTCCAACTGAATGTTCCAATGCTCCAATTACCTGCTACACCAAATGGTCTCCTAAGACCAGATGTTAGCTTTCTTGTATTGTTGTCCCGAAGTTCCATACGTCCCACTCTCACAATCTGACAAACAAAGCTTATTTTGTCTCTCTTCAGATCTTTACTTCCAAGGTCCTGTGAAATGATTGTGGAAAATTATTTCAACATTGTTAACAATTTGAAGTCGTCCACTGATTCTCCCACAAAGTTGCTCACAATTCTTACATCACGTATCATATGTAATCATGTAATCTTATTTCCACACAGCAGGGATGAGTAGATTTTTCACCTACTATTTTATGTCAGAAGGCCTGTGGGTCAGATGCTATCACTAATAGCAAGACCCCCCCCCCCCCCAAAAAAAAACTTCTGCATTGTATGTGGCCCTACATGTTAAAAATGTGGAAAAACACAAATATAGAGGACCCAGGTTTCAGCTGATTGATCAAAAAAAATTCTTCTTTGGAAAGGGGCATTAGTGGAGAGGGGGAGGTGGTGTGTTGTCCCATCCTCTACCAATGATTACTTTCAAGCAGTCCTTCCCACATATCAAAGTGTAGCTTTTAAAAACTACTAAACCATTTTATAATATTTACAAGTATCGTTTTAGAATAGGATGGTCCTTTAAGAAGTACATATACAAAATGTACACCATGTATGTGAGACTTTTTTTTTTGGAGGGGAATAAGAGATTAGTTGACATGCAAATATAAATAAAATCTAATATTAGGATGAGAGAGGTGAGAATTTGTTTTGCAGGAACGCCTGCACCACTGATTCCCATTCAGTACAACATTTTGAAACAGACAAAAACTCACTGTAAACACAGCTCTCAGATTGTGCAGCCTTTCAATGTCTTTGGGCAGGCCTGAACTCGACCAACGTACCAAATAGTTTTCACTGTCAGAAAGAAAGAAAGTTCTGAGTTATTCAGTTTACATTCTGTCAAAGTAGACACACCACATTCTTTACCATTCCTTATGCATACATGTCTCTGCGTAATACAACTCAACTTTTAACCTAAAAGTTATACACACAGTTATTTGCTAAAATTATATACGTTTCAGGAGACATATATGCGATTTAAAAACTCACATGAATCTTGAAAGAATTTGGAATATGTGCCCCAATATCATTCTGGATATATATTTATCCGTTATGAGATCTTGTCGTTCCCAAAGACTAAAAGCCCAGAGTAACTCAAGATAGGAAAAAAGGTCAGTCAGTCCGTCCATATAGCAAAGCTAAAAGTCTCTATGAGGAAGCCAGCTGCAGAAGGCTGTTATAAGGGTCGTGGTTTTGTTAAATATAGATTTTTTTTTTAAAATTTAGAATATAAGGAAGATAAATGGTGATATCAAACTCAGTTTGTGTAGGGAAGACGAGACCCTGTTGAATAGCAATGAATGTGCTACTTACAGGCTTGAGATAGCTCTACACTGATAGGTTGTAAGGGATCTCATTGAGCTCTATTCATTGGCCGTATTCACTCATGTTGACACTTTTTACTGCTGAATTATTATCTTTAGGTTATTATGAGAGCAACTCAGTCATCTGTGTCTCGTTTGCTATTAACATCAATGCATAACTTTGGTCAGTGACTGCATCCCAACAACAATAATTTATATTGTTCCAGCATTTGAATAAAACCATTTGCAACAGCTGAAACTCACGAGCTTGATTATGATGGAAAAGTTTCATAAGTTTAATTTGTGACCATTAATAATGCCAGTGTCCTATCTAATTAAAGAGATGTGACTTACAGATCTAAGTCAGTGTGATGGCCGTTTCTAAAATGAATCACTTTGACAAACATAGTTTATAAGCATGTTGAATAATGGGCATTAGTTCTAGCATACTCTACAGCATACTATATTTCTGAAAAAGTAACCCTCGCTTTGGCCCACTTTGCCGTCACCAGCACCCGTCTCGCAAGCTGCCATAAATATCTGCCTGTACAGATTAGCACTTGGATTCAGTGCTAAATCCAACAGACACAGAGGGTGTATTTAGAGTATGTGTGCCTTGCATTTGTCTTTCTTTACTGGCTCAGTGGTAAAAGCAAATGCTCTAGCAGTTGTTTTTATTACCGCTTCGATCTCCACCACCGCCATGAAGAGGGTGAGAGCTACTGGCTTTTTAGGTAGCTATGTTTATCTGGGTGGGAGACCGTACCTTGCCTGCAAATAGAGTGATTTTATACTGTAAGGATAATTTTAAAAAAATTACAAGCAGTAAATATATACGCTTGCACATCTTCCATAGCTTATCTTTTTTTTTTTTTTTTTTATAAGTCTTTTTATTTAATATATTCAAACATTCTATAATAATTTCATTTTACAACATAAAAATATAAGTATATATATTAAACTTAGTGTAATTACATATATGCAATAAGTATATGAGTTAATATAATAATCATTTTAACATATGAATAACATTTTCAAACTTTAAATATATTTATAATAAATTTTAGTTACAATAAATATAATAATTGCCATATTTTCCCCTATTAAAATCTTAGATAAATAACTTAGTAAAATTAATTATTTTATGTTTGATTTATGTCACTTTTTTTATATATCATTTCTCTTATAGCTTATCTATGTTAAAGCGACACTAAACTTCTTTTTATCGAATATACAAACACAAGTGAAAAATTGAGTGCCCTTAGGAGGAGGATAAACTAGCATGTACTTATGATTGTACATGCCGATTTAGCCTCTAACCAGCATCTGTCATGTATCCCTGGGAAGCAGGCAGCCCAGTCTGGTCTCTCTCTGCTGACGCATCCCCTTTTGAATGATGATCCCCTCATAAAACTAGGGTCTGTCCGGTTCTTCCTCAGCTCTGACCCAGAGCAGAGAGTAAACCTGCATGGGTCTGTAAAAATGCACGTCGGGTTTACTAAGGATATGGGAAACTAACATTTCTAACTAACCCTCTAAGGAAGCAAGGGTTAAAAAAAAAAAAAAACATTTTTTTTTTCTCAAGTTTAATTTTCCTTTAAAAGTTAGTATTTTTTAGGTCTTTTTGCTCTTACACGTTCAGTCCGGGAATATCGTTTAAACCAACAGCATTAATTATAGACACTCATCTTAATGACCTTCGTCTAAATTAGATTTATTAACCAGTTACAAACTCTTGTGTAATAAATACATTAGTTCTACTTTTTTCATTAGCTCTTAATTAGTCTTTAATCAATTTGATGAAGAAAAATTAAACATTTGTGAATAGTAAATGGAATGAGTGATATTACACATAAAATATAGATGTCATGTTGACTGTATAATTGAATTTTAACTTTTTATTAGAAAGAGCCCAATCCAGCATCTTTCCCATGACCACGTATATTTTGTTTCTATTTAACTCCTTCCTGGCACAACCCATGTAGAAACAACACAGGTGCTTTTCAGGGATTAATGCAACAGGCGCCATTGTTTTGGTTTTTGGGAATATTTTTACATAACCCACTAAATATCCCATCTGGTGCCTTAGCATCCTCCACATGTACACAGCAATAGTTAGGATTCATCTCTACTTGCTTTGAATGTACTTTAGCAACAACTTGCTCCATGTTTATTGGTAACAGACAACAGCATACCTGATAAATTTTGATTCCAGAGGGTCATAAAGAGACATCAGAACTTCGGCGTCTTCTCCGATTTTGCACACAACATTTTTTAAATTGACAAATAAGGCAAATGAAGGTGTGGCAGCAAACTTGGCTTGCCGATTGATGTCATTCTGTTTCTGGGACTTCAAGAAATGAACAAATTACAATTGAGCATGCAGCGGTGGCTAGGTTTTAAAA